>CM040239.1:88426862-88717820 GCA_022545495.1 Chrysanthemum lavandulifolium | reverse complement strand
TTAAAACAAATGGGAGAAAGTAAAACAATGGTTTATTGTCATTTCAGCAAGAACTGCTTTTTCAAATAAAGAACGAACCATGCTTTATCTTAAAACTTCAAACCTCATGCTCGATTCTAAAACAAATGTTTGTAGTTAAAAGAACACTGTTTCCTTTCAAATATTTTTCCTTCAAATGATTCTTCCGAAAATATTTGTCATCTTATGAAAACAAAATTGCTTTGAAAATACTTTGGACTCTACTTTTGAAAATCATCCGGCTTTTCATTTGTCAAAATCTCTATCCTTCAATCAACAACATATGTCATTGATTGAGGGGGAGAATGATTTCAATCAAAAAGAGTAATTTTCAAACAATTGGCACGTAATCGTGAAAGGTCTACTATTGAATAATCAAAAAGAACAATGTTTTACCATATTATATACATTTGATACAAGACTTGTTTTTCAAAGATACTCAAACATGTTTAATCTTTAGAATCTAAAGTCTCAAACTTGATCCTTATCGGTTAAATGTTTCTCATAATCAAGTCACATCTCCCCTCAAAAGCTTTCAAAATCAATTTAAATCTACAGAGATCACAAATCTCAAATGATTTAAAATTGTGATCGGGGAGAATTTGTGATATAAATTGGATTTAAACCGATGATTCGATAATTGGTTTCACAAGTGTTTAGCAGCTTTCCTCCCACATGTGCCAAACGATTTCAAATTTTCATGCACATGTTGAGGGGGCATCTTTTTAAACCACAAAGAATTGAAACGTGATTGATTTGTCTCTAAGTTCGAGTTCCTTCTAATATGTGAAAACTCTTTCAAACCTCGAGGCACATATTGAGGGGAGCAAACTTATGAAAACCTCATCCTTCCCAATATGCTTTATCTACTTGATTTGATCGGGAAGTGATGTTGATATCTTTAGAAAATGGTAATCAAAGAAGTTAATCCTTCCTCTTGCCTCCGTGTGCCAAAACGATTTCAAATACATGATGCACATGTTGAGGGGGAGCACTTTTTCTAAAAATATCAAAAACAATTCAGTACAAAAGCTTTGATAATATATCACAAGAATGGATTGATTTTCAAATGGTTTTCAATTGGTTCCAATGGCGTATGAACAATACCAAATAGACCAACCAACTTTACTTTATGTATGGTGATATAAGGATGATAAGGTTAGGTATTAGTTCCCATGATCCGCCATAACCGGAGAGATCTACCCAGGACAATCCACTAGATAGTGTAGAAGTCCCGAGGTATGATGAAAAAAGGAGAAAAGTGAGATATGGGAAGAGTGCGGATGAGAGCGAGCTAGTAATCGGAATAAACCCAACAAAGTTCTAGTTATGAAGTCTCGGTAAGCAGAAGGGTTAAAGAATGAAAAGAAATGAAACGAGAAAAGGTGAAAAGAAATAGCCTCCAATAATTCAACCTTAGGGCGTAAACGGGTTCAATACATATACTCTTGGTGGTTACTAAGGTAACACGGTATTGAAGACAAGACGTCATGGACCCAAAGGACGACCGCACTAAACTTCTCAAGCTACTCAAGTTCCTCTTAAAAGGGCTTGTTTCATTCTCATGGGAACCACATAATCTATCGACTTTCTCTTAGAGATTGTTGATATTGAAGAAGGAGACCTCTCCCTAGTCTCCGATATAGGAAACCAAATGTGCACTATTGAGTCTAGAGCCACGCGATCATCTATAAATCTCATTAGGACACATCATCCTTGAAGACTCACAGCCACACAATGTGGAATGTGAGAATATATTTTGAGAGTCCCACGATTATCCTTGTGGTATTGCCAAGACTTGTTGTGTCATCCGGACTTCATCAATGGAGCGATTCAAATTGAATTGTTCCTTGTCCGAGAAAATGGATTGAATGATTCCTTTGAAAAACCAATCGGTGTGCTCAAAATTTCTTTTCTTTAGCATGTCGATCGGTATTATGTTTTCAAAATCAAAAGGATATTTATGATTGATAATTGATTTTCCATAAAACCTTCGTTGTATTGCAAAAACCTTTATATATTTAATACACGATTGTTTTCAAATCATTTTCATCAATTAGTATATCTCAATTATTGGTTCACTCATTTCGTGGTGTCTTCTTTGAGACGTTTCGGTTTGAGAACGGCTAGAGCATTGCGAAACTACATCAAGAAAATTCTTGAATTATACCGATCACGAAGTACTTGTACTAATCAATGGGGAACCGTGGGCGTGTACCTCAATTCAATGAAAGTGATCAAAGACATTTTCGTGCGCTTTTATTATTAAGCGTTATATGCAGTACATTCGACGTTTGCGGTGATCGAATGAAGAGATCAATACATAGCCACATGATCACATAACACATTCATTCCTAAAGAAATCATGATGAAGTGCATCAACGACTACGATATTTTCACTCCATGCTTCGCTACTGACTGCGCAAATATCATGAATCAACTAAAGCTTCCGCTACTCGATAAGAAGAAATCATGATCCGAATGTGAGCATGTCGGTCCATAATGTCACAACATCACATAATACCAACACTACAAAGAAAGAGTCGAGATTTATGGTGGCGATGATCTCAAAGTCGGCTCAACACTCATTATCACGTGGATCGCTTAAAGACCTCCACTTGGATTATCCAAACATGAAAATGAAGAATCAAAGACTACGAACTCTTGAGCAAAGAACAGAACAAGAATCCAAGAAAAATCTTAATGTAATATCTGTTTGTATTCAATGAAATTTGAGGTGGCCTCCCTTAGGGGGAGATTGTTATGATTTAGTAAATCCAGTTATTAATGTGTCGGTCACCTCAAGTATATGTAATCATTAGAAAGCTCGTAGTCGTAGTTATTAAAAGTTAAGTAGTATTTAGTTAAGTAACACCGTGGAGGATGGACAGGTCTTTACCCACTGTATGCCTGATCCACAGCCCGTAGGTGGCGTTTTATGTAAGAATATAAATACTCTATACCTCCCAAGGTAGAGAGTTGGAGCTCATAATAAGATGGACAAGCTAGTGCATATAAGAGTTAAGCCAGTTTTCTTATCCTAATGCGAGGCAACCAATTAAATAAGAGACGACAATCAATAATCAATAACTAGGTTTCATTCAATCTAAGAAAATACTAATAGATCTATCCTAGCATGTTAAAGTGATGAAAAGAAAAGCATATAATCAAACAACACATAGATATATTGAATGATTAAAGATGGATTACTTATCCTTAATAGAACATGGATAAAGTGGCTGTAAAAAGCCTTACAAATTAGCAGAAATTCGTCCAAGGTTTCACCTCTCCAAAGTGTTACATGAATAATGGAAAACATATGAAAATATATATAGTTTTACAATTGTGACGGCATCACTTTATGGTTGTGACACCGTTAACTCGCCGTCAATAGTATTTCTTCAGTTGCATCGCCACTGTTGTGGCGGCGTCGCCTTGTGTCACTAACACCGTCAGGGCGTCTGACGTTGTCTTTCTTTAAAAATTCAGAGCCGTCTCGTGTAATTTTTACTCTGAATTTTGATCTTCAAATGTAAGTGACGCCGTCAGGTTATAAACTTGCTTAAATGTTCTGAGCTGTCACATGTAAAATTTTCATCAAATCATCACGTTCAAATTCAAGTTACGGCGTCACATTGATATTGTGACACCATCTGGAACCCTTTTCTAAAAAAATTTGTCACTTGGTCATTTTCTTTGTTTTCTAATCCAAATTAGCCCAAAACGTGTTGGTTTCAGCTTTTGCGTCCCAAGTACCTAAAATATGAAAAGGAACGATTTAAGGTAATAATTGATCATAAGTTTACGAGTTTAGAGCTTAAAGTAAATGTGCTTTTATCCAAACAATTTACAAGTTAGAGGGCATTTAGCATTAGTTTAAAATAGTTTAAAACATCCACATGTTCTACAATAGCCAAAACTATCACGAAAATTATATACTAGCACCTCACATAAAGTGTTTGGATTCTCTCATCTATTAGGTGTATAAGTTGTATAACTTGTATAGAAACAGGAATATTAAACACTCTCTACCTTTCACAGCACATAGATTACCATAATCTTGAGAAAAGATCAAACCTTCATCGCTTTGGCGTAAGCACCTAGGATAAGCTATCAAAGAGGGTTTTTAAAGAGTTGTAACATTAGGTGTAAGGGTATGAAAAACACGATTTGGTGGATATAGGGAATTTTACTGGTGGCAAGTCAATCATCTACTTGATCACATGTAAAATGGCGTTGCTAAACCAAGACTCAACTCACTAACTTCTAACTCTTTTTATATTTTTCGTGACTCTTTCTTGACTTAAACAAAATATAAAAAGGCGGGATGGTAGTCTGTATGTTTTTCTTTCTTTCTTTTTCTTCTTTTTTTTTTTTTTTTTTTTTTCTAATTTTTTCATTTTTTTTCTTCATTTACTTTTGCCCTACCATCCACAAAAATAATTCATCAAAGGGATTTATAGTTGCATCCCTACACTTGAGCTTTTAAATATATAAAAACTAACTAATGACCCAAATTGCGAGGATCAAAACACGTGGAGTACTTAAACATTTACGTAAATATTACTAAACCCATGAGTCTCAATCATCCTAAAACCGTATACACAAGATATGACTCGACTTAGAAACCATATAATCAACTAGACAATTAACTAAGGGTTTAACAAATAACAATAATGCACTAAAAATGAGTGCATACAAGGAACATTGAGGCGATTTGGGTATACATTTGAGGGTGAATTGTAAACAATGCTCTTCACTAAACAAGCCAATGGTTAGACTGACTTTCCAGTTCAATTGAAGGTTTACCAACCAATAACTTTTTAAGGACACAAATAGTATAAAAACTAGCAAGTGTTGGAACATGCAAAGTTTTATCTCACATTGCTACCACAATGAAACTATCGTATCTTTAGAAGTCCATTGAACAAATGAAAAATAATTAGATAAAGTCCATAATAGTGAGCCTATGGTTGGGTTAGCTTTGAATTGGGCTTAAAATATATATAAATTAATATCTATATTAAATGATCAAATAATAGTCATTGGACCTTGGGGCTCTTGGGCTCGATTGATAATCTTAAATCAATTTCTTATTAGTTATTTTTTTAGGTTTTCATTGTGACAGTTTGGCAAAAAGATGCAATATATCTTTTGATCAAATATATAACATAATGGTATTCAGAAGAGTTGCAATGGTTCAATGGAACGCTTCATACACTTTATACACAATTTTCTGATATGAAAGAAGACTAGAAAGCCAAACATAATCTACATCAAAGTCAATCATGAAGCCATACTAGATTCGCTAGATTCAAGTTTTATATTTGAAATGATTGTTGTATCCTCTAAACAGTCATACTAGTTAGATAGAAATTCAGTTTAAGGACGTTGTATTTACAGGCCTTAATCACGTTGTTGTATTATATGATATTAGTGTAAACTATTCTTTAAAAATCTTGTGAAGAATTTTTAAGATGGATGAAATGATACTTAAACCTTGTGTTGAAAAACCTATAAAGTTCAAAGCGTATGACCTTTGTCGTTGACAAAAGAATATGTTGTTTTTCTTGATAACGTTGCATGTGTCATATGTTCTCACTAATTCTAAACCAACATATCCATATGTGGAAGGACAAAATGTTCCTACTAAGACACAAGTGGCAGACTATGAAAGGGCCACCTTACAATGGATCATAATGATTACAAGTGGCAGACTATGAAAGGGCCGCCTCACAATAGAATTATATTGACTATAATTGTAGAATAAATCTTCTGAGTGCTTTGGATGATTCCATATACGTTATTCATCCAACCTTTGCAAATTCAAGGGAGATTTGCGGATCGTTCAAAAAGAATAAAGGACTGAAGTTGCATGTTCTAAGAAATATGTTATCGGTAAATTTCTAAATTTCAAAAAGTGGAAGTAGAAGGTATGGGTATTAACTCTAGCTTTCTTGTTGGTTTTATTATTGAAAAGTTTCCCCAATCTTGGAAAAATTATAAGTTATAGCTTAAACATTTGATTGATGATATGATTTTTGAGCAACTTGTTCTCAAAGTTCGTGTTAAGTGTTAATACAAATAAGCCGTAAAAACGTTTATTTATATTTTACGATCTTCTAATGTTTTGTCGATAACAAACATAAAATCATTTTAACGAAACAAATAAAATACGTAAACTGTTTGAGCCAATAGTTTTCTAACACACTTACGCTTTCACATAAAACACTAAAACAAGTATAAGTGATTTTATGATTTAATAATACATATGTACAACAACTAGTGTTTACATATTTGGGTAAATATATACTTAACTAGTATATACTTAAATGGGTAAAAACTGACAAATGGTATTGACCCATAACCCATGGTATTCTCCAAACCACTTGACTAGGTACATTGAACTCATGATATACATTGTATCTAATAAGAAACCCTTGCATCAACCCATAACCCATGACCCATGACCCATAACCAAAATACCCATGGGTAAAGAGGAGTGTCCCACGGATCCCTAGCTTTACGCTAGACGGATCCCTTGTGGGAGGGATCCGTGGAATCCGGGGAACAGTAAGCTTACTCCTTTATAAATAGTGAGCCATTTCTTCCTTTTGGCTTGCCACTCTTACACATACTTTCCCCAAGTATTGTAACCCTCTAACCACTGATCCTAAGGGATCTTTCTATGTATTGTGTCTTTTGTTTTTGTGTGATTCTCTTGGTTCCTCTTAAAGGCGAGATTACCACTTCTTGAAGTCGAGTAAGCTCAAGTCCAAGAGTTGCCATGCTTCATCATCATCAAGACAACTGAAGGTTCTCTTGTTGATAGTTCTTTCTTCCTCCGTAGTTGTGTTATGTTGAAGGCATTAGTGAAGGATGCCGAAAGAGTCAAGATGAAAGCATTAGTGAAAGATGCTTTACGTCCGTGTCAAAAGCATTAGTGAAGAATGCTAAAGGTGTCAAGACGAAGGCATTAGTGAAAGATGTCAACCGTTGTGTCAAAGGTATTAGTGAAGGATGCCTAGGAATCAAATCAAGTGGCATTAGTGAAGAATTCCTAGGTCGTATAATCGATGAGGTCCATCGTTATACATATAGTAATTGTTTATTTCCAAGGATGGTGATATCCTTGACGGTGTTGTAATAAGGAGTGGATCTCCTTGGGAATAGGTGTTGTGTTTTGTTGTGGGTAGTAGTTCCTCCATAGTAATGGAACTAGGTACTTAGTCTAGTACCTAATAAAGGGTAGGCGACGTTGTGATAGGTGTGGTTCACCTTGGAGTGAAAGAACCCGGTGGTTAGCCTAGTACCGGAAAAAGAGTAGGCGACGTTGTGAAGGCTTCTCCTCCATAAGGAGATTGGTGTCGTGTAGTGTTTACGAACTCTCGAGTAGGTGACTCGGGGAGTGGAGTAGGGCAAGGAAGGTGTCCTTTTAGCCGAACCACTATAAATACTCATGTTGTGGTGATGTGCTTCTTACTCTTTATCTTTCATTACACGTTTATATATCTAGCTATCAACGTCCAACATAACCAACCAAATAGATTAACATAAGTTAATCTAAATGTTTTAAAATGAAGTTTTAATTGGCAAAACTATTCAACCCCTCCCCCTTCTAGTTTTCCACAATTGGTATCAGAGCTTTGTTACCAAGTTTTTTAAAGTATGTTGTATTTAAAAACTTGATACGGTCCGTGTATGTTTGAAAACTACAAAGAAGGATTTTTCAAGTCACGTTTTAAAAATCAACATAATATTTTATTGTTGAACAATGATAGAATGTTCTAACACTTTCCTTGTTAAGTATTCTCCATACTTGGATTTGGGCCTACCAAGAAGATCATGAAGAATACATCTAAATATTTCCTTTCGCGAAAAGAATATTTAGCTAAGGTATGATCGTTAACAATTTACATTTGTCGTTATTATTTTTTTTCTTAGTTGCATAATTAATCTCTACTAGTAATTACTTAAGTAGTCATCTATATTAAAGTTATCATCAAGAATAGTATTCTTCGATTGATTTATATAGACTACACTAATAACTTGTAATAATGATATATTGGCTATTCGATAGCCTCAATCATTATTTTTCACAAAGGAATTATTGACACTTCATCTATGTCAATGAATTTCTATGAAAAATTTCTTATATTATTATAAAATGGGATTTTATCATAATCTTCGATAAACCTCCCAAGAATTGTGACTAATTCTTAAAAAGGGAACCACGACTAGTAGGATTAGTATTAAACCGTCAAAAACTCAAATCACAAGTTATTAAGCTTAAACATCAAACTCTATGAGTTTTAGAACTCCCAAACCAAAGTTATCAAGGAATGCTTAAGGCGATTTTTTTGTCATGCTAGGATCCTGCGTTTACACTAGGCGGATCCCAAATGAGAGGATCCGCGATCCGTGCAATGAAGACAACATAATTTAGTAATGATCATTGTGGATGTTCCACAATTATATTCACTTAAAAGACTCACGAACAAGAACACAGCTACTGTTCAAAGGAGGAATTTGATCATTTCTCTTAAGCATAACAATCACTTGTGTAAGTATAATCTTCACTACATTGTTAATTTAATTCCTTGATTTCTAGGATTACAATTTCTTCATCTTTAAGAGTTGGGTTCAAATGGGTTTATCATAATTTGTCACCACATTATTTTCTAAGATAATCTAAATCAAAGAATTACCATTGTTAATACAAATTAAACACATTTCTTGAATTCAACAAAGATGATGAGAGCAAAATTGTGATCAAACCCTCTAGGTTACTATTCACATTTAACACCACATTGTGGTTATGTTGTTTAGGAATAATCATGCCAAGAAATCGACAACAAGACTACCAAGATACCGCTCATTACATACCAATGTACCATAGAAAAAATGGACTTAGTCCCGATGATAGGAAAGCTTTTAAAATGCTCGAAAAGAGACTATTTCACGAAGGACGAGTAGTAGAACCATCATTTCTTGCCAATACCGACATAAGAGATATTTTTGGAGCTATTGGGTTTGATTGTTTATTGGACATAAACGAACAAATTTTCCCGGTTTTTATACTTGAGTTCTACAAGACCATGGGGATTGTTAGAAATGATGATGGGTCTATCTCGATTAACTTCACCATAAATGAGCATGAGTACACCCTTTTGCTTGTAGAGTTTGGAAGAATAATAGGAGTTCCATATCAAGGTGTTTGTATGTATTCTAATGAGTGGTCGTTGGAAGAGTTGCACACTATGGTTGATAATCATGAAATCTACCACATGTTAATCCCTGAAGCAACCACGGTGAGGGACACCGTGTTCATGCCAAGAGCATCCCCATCAAGGGTTACTAGGAATTTGAAAGTGATCTATAGGGATCCTTTCCAAATGGAGCTCTCTGAGATGTACGCATTGTATAGGAAATGGGAAAATGTGGTGGGGGAGAAAGTGTTGTGCCTAGTAGGAAACAAGGATCACCCCAACGCATGTCTAAGCTTCATGATCTATTGCCTAGTGACCGAGACTCGCTTTAACCTTGCCTACTACATGATTAAGAGAATGGCAAGTGTAAAACATGGACAAAATGGTACTCCGTGCACGCAATGCTCCTAACCCGTCTTGCTAAATTCATCTTTGCATTAGATCCTTCTCCGCAATCCTATGATCATAGCTATTGAAACAAAGTTATGGTATCACTAACCGAGGGTAGAACTACAAGGTTTATGGTGGAAGGCAAAAGGCCTCACCCACCCACGGATTCCTCAGATGAAAGGGAGAGGCAAAGAGAAGGTGAAGGTAGTAGCAACCCACTTGGAAATACCGACCTCGACCCCTTGGACTACATCAACCAATTGCTGGACGTTCTTAATGCATCACCTGAATGGCAACAAACCAAGGGAATCTTCAAGTGTTTTACCAACTTCTTGAGGAAAAAGAAGTAGAGATGGTATGATAAAGAGTCGAGGATGGGCGGAGTAGAGGAGAAATGAGGTAAGGTCGTAGGACCTAAATTTGTGAAGAACAATTTCAAACAATGGGTTGTAACATCTAAACTAATACTTATGTAGTGTAGGATGTAGTATGTAGCTATTGCCATAACTTGGCATTGAACAATCTTAACATAGGAACGTGTAGGATGATATTTTACGACTTCTTCAAGTAGTCGTCGTCACTCATCTTTAGGTACTTTTAGTTCCCCCACATGTGCTATGCATTTTACTTGATGTGTTTTGCATAGATTCTTTGTAGAAACAACTAGGAGAAGCGCTTTGTTATGAGTACAAAATTGCATTTTGTTGGAAGCCTTACGATCTGCGGCAGCGGATCAATGATACAACTAGCGGATCCTCTAGAAGGGAACCGTGGGATCCGTGACTACATATGAGCAATCTGAGACTTGATTACATCAAAATAGCTCACTAGATCACCTCACACTAGTCAGACATAAGACATTAGAGCCAACTAAGTCTTCCTCAAACATTCGAAAGCCTCACACTCACCCATGGCGTACCTAGGATATATTTCAAAGTGTTTTTGATTTATAAACTCATCAAAACTCACCATATTTCCGCTTCAACGCTCACACATCATTTATCACATCTCATAACACTTAGTTTGATATATCCATCAATTTTAGCAAATTGGTGTTAATCACTTTTGACTCAAAATTAGGCTCAAAACTAGTTTTTCATTTTTTTTTCTTAAGATTTTAGTAAATTTTCCTTAAGGGCTCATCGGACTTTTAGGACTAAATTCCACCAGTTTTTCATCTCAATTCAAATGATATCTCATTCAAGCACTTAGTTAGACTACCTAATGTAAACTTTCCTACCCAAAAACCATCATTAAGCACCATCACCCCTTATTGTTGAGCATTTAAGACATCCACCACTCAAGACTTCAAAATTAAGTCAAAACCTCGAGATGCATAAGTAATAGACCTTTCAAAATGCATAATCATGTCACCTAGAATCATCATCGAGACGGATCCACAGTTTATAACCGGTGGATCCACGGTGAGAGGATCCGCGGGATCCGTGGCTGCAGAAAGCTTAAATCAGCTTCCCTCTTCAATTTTAAGCCACCTTTTGGTTATCTAACCACTTTTAGCTTACATTTATTATCTCCCTAGAGCTGATCAAAATCCTAAGTGCATGCTTAATCCTCTTAGTGGCCAAGAATTTAATTCCCTAAATTCAAATTACCCTTTATAAACCAAACATTCTTAAGGTTAAGGCATCACTCCCACCTAGCTATCAAAAATCAGTAACTAAAAGCTCATATAGCATCCTTATCATCATCATGACCAAAGCTCTTAGCAACAATTCCTCAACCAAAGGCTCATCCAAAAGAAAGGGTCATATGATCCATGAAATTTCATCCACCGAATCATCCCCCGTAAGAGATAACAATGCTAGAATTCCACCTCAACAAACCCATTCAATAATTGCTAAAAGAACCGCAAGAATTAGCATCAAACCTTTTGGACTAGAAAAAGGGTCATCTAGTTCAAAACCAAACATAGCTAGCTCTAGCAAGCCGTCTAAGTCCTCATTCCTTGAGCATAGATTTAACGAGCCTCTTCCTCACCCAAATCTCTATTCATTAGAGCATTCACCACCGAGAACCTCCCACTCACCAACTTTCTCGTTAAATAGGGAACCACCCACAACACCGAATAGTCCATCATGGGAAACAAGGAACAATCATGGACATGATCACATGGAGGAATTTCCACTACTACCACCCTCAACTTTAGTAGAACCTCATCCCACACCTCAAAATGAAACCCCACAATCATTCGTTGAGCCTCCTCAAAACATCCATTTTCCTCCGGTTCCTAATCAAGACAATAATTGTTCAAATTGTCTAAAAACTCAAGGACTTGTTCAAGAAGTACGAAATGAGTTGCATTTCATGTTCAATCATCTTCTTGAAAGATTGGACCAAATCAACAAGTCTACTCATACTTAGACTCAAGCACTTAGTTGCTTCTCAAGTTTAGTAACTTATTAGTATTAGTAGAAAATGTATGGCTAGATCATTCTCTTAGTTTTAAGAGATTTGTCTGATTATCTCTTTGTTTTATTGAATGATATCTTATGTGCCATATTGCTTTGAGTGTATTATTTATACATATCTAACTCTCATATTTAGCATTGTTTGGAATATCACAAATGCTGAAAATCTGTCACCAGAAAGACGGATCCCCAGAATAGGCCTAGATGGATCCCTCCTTAGAGGGAACCATGGGATCCGTGGTACAGAAAAAGAAAATTCTACTAACTTGAGTTTTATTTGCAGGAAATTAGGCACTATATTCTTGTTTTCTAACCTTTATTTTGTAGATTTTCAAAATACACATGAAGATTTTGACACCATAAAGCTAGGGGGAGCTTTGTGTCAAACCATATTGCAAAACCATTTGAAACATAATCCTTATTTTGATTATACTTCATGACACCACATTGCAACGTTGCAATCATCAAGGGGGAGCATTTTCGTCACAAGGATGAAATCATTTGCAAACAAAATGGCAATTCATTAGCTTGTTAGTTTATATTTACTTGACGCCCTCACAAAGGGATGTACTCGTTAAGGGGGAGTTAAGACGAGAACCATTTCCGTCACTTGCTCTCTTTACATCTTTTCTTTTTACATGTTTTTCTTAAAACAATGTGTTAGTTTCTTTTCGACTCTTTTGTTTCGATAAAAGGGGAGAAGAGAGTAAAACTCAATTCAAACTTTTACAATTTTAGTTTTCCTTAAAATAATTTTATGTTTTGTCATCAACAAAAGGGAGATTGTTAATACAGATAAGCCGTAAAACGTTTATTTATATTTTACTATCTTCTAATGTTTTGTCGATAACAAACATAGAATCATTTTAACGAAACAAATAAAATACGTAAACTGTTTGAGCCAATAGTTTTCTAACACACTTACGCTTTCACATAAAACACTAAAACAAGTATAAGTGATTTTATGATTTAATAATACATATGTACAACAACTAGTGTTTACATATTTGAGTAAATATATACTTAACTAGTATATACTTAAATGGGTAAAAACTAACAAATGGTATTGACCCATAACCCATGGTATTATCCAAACCACTTGACTAGGTACATTGAACTTATGAGATACATTGTATCTAATAAGAAACCCATGGATCAACCCATAACCCATGACCCATAACCAAAATACCCATGGGTAAAGAGGGCGTCCACGGATCCCTAGCTTTACGCTAGACGGATCCTTGTGGGAGGATCCGTGGGATCCGGTAATGATAAGTTTTCTCCTCTATAAATAGTGAGCCATTTCTTCCTTTTGGCTTGCCACTCTTACACATACTTTCCCCAAGTATTGTAACCCTCTAACCACTGATCCTAAGGGATCTTTCTATGTAGTTTGTCTTTTGTTTTTGTGTGATTCTCTAGGTTCCTCTTAAAGGCGATATCACCACTTCTTGAAGTCGAGCAAGCTCAAGTCCATGAGTTGCCATGCTTCGTCATCATCAAGACAACTGAAGATTCTCTTGTTGATAGTTCTTTCTTCCTCTGTAGATGTGTTGTGTTGAAGGAATTAGTGAAGGATGCCAAAATAGTCATGACGAAAGCATTAGTGAAAGATGCTTAACGTTCGTGTCAAAAGCATTAGTGAAGAATGCTAAAGGTGTCAAGACGAAGGCATTAGTGAAAGATGTCAAGCGTTGTGTCAAAGGCATTAGTGAAGGATGCCTAGGAATCAAATCAAGTGGCATTAGTGAAGAATTCCTAGGTCGTATAATCGATGAGGTGCATTGTTATACATACAGTAATTGTTTAATTTCCAAGGATGGTGATATCCTGATGGTGTTGTAATAAGGAGTGGATCTCCTTGGGAATAGGTGTTGTGTTGTGTTGTGGGTAGTAGTTCCTCTATAGTAATGGAACTAGGTACTTAGCCTAGTACCTAATAAAGGGTAGGCGATGTTGTGATAGGTGTGGTTCACCTTGGAGTGAAAGAACCCGGTGGTTAGCCTAGTACCGGAAAAAGAGTAGGCGACGTTGTGAAGGCTTCTCCACCATAAGGAGATTGGTGTCGTGTAGTGTTTACGAACTCTCGAGTAGGTGACTCGGGGAGTGGAGTAGGGCAAGGAAGGTGTCCTTGTAGCCGAACCACTATAAATACTCGTGTTGTGGTGATGTGCTTCTTACTCTTTATTTGTCATTACACGTTTATATATCTACCTATCAACGTCCAACATAACCAACCAAATAGATTAACATAAGTTAATCTAAATGTTTTAAAATGAAGTTTTAATTGGCAAAACTATTCAACCCTCCCTTCTAGTTTTCCACATTAAGGATGATAACAAGATGAATGAAAAGGTTGAAGCAAATTCAATAGAACCAAATACAAACATGGTTGGAGAATGTTCTTCTAAATCCAAGTCCTACCACAAAAACAAAGGAATAAATGGTGGTGGTGTTGGGCAGAATTCTTCCAAGGCTAGAAGGAAGGATTACACCCAACAAAAGAACGACGACTTCAAAAAAATCTAACATTTGTGGGTCTGTGCGAAACCTGGACATAAAGCTAAGGATTGTCACCACAAGAAAAAACATGGAGGTGGAAACTAGAGGAAATTCCTTCCAAGAAAATAATGTGGAATCACCAAAGGAATTTGCTAGAGTAATTGAAGCCTTTGTGACTACAAACACTATTGATTGGTGGGTAGATGTTGGTGCCAAAAAGCACATCTGCAACTCAAGAAAGATGTTTGTATCTTACCAAAAGGTTTTCGAAGTTGATTAACGTAAGACTAGAACATTGAAAGGCATGATAATATCAACATTAATTACTTCAGTGGCTCCTTATATTCTTTGGGGTGAAGCATGTTTTGATGCAAACATGTTATTAAATAAAATTCCTCATAAGAAGAGAGACAAATCTCCATATAAATTATGGAAAGGAAAACATCCTTATTATAAAAGGATGAAAGTGTGGGGTTGTTTGTCAAGGTACAAATACCTTTATCTAAGAGAACCAAACTTGGACTAAAAACAGTAGATTATATTTATCTTGGTCCAGAAAAGAATAATGTTGCTTATAGGTTCCTGGTTTACAAATCCAATGTAGAGGACGTAAAAAATGACACAATTATAGAATCTGTTGCAGCATAATTCACTGAGAATAACTTTCCTTGTAAAGATAAAGAGAAACAAGTCTCAAATCTAAGAAAAAATGTATTAGATGATCAGTTGTCTCAAGATCAAAGAGACAACAATTCTAAATTTCCACATGATAATGCCAAACCTAGAAGAAGTAAGTGTGCAAAAGTCTCTAAAGAATTTGGGCATCATTATATGACCTATATTTTTGATGAAAAACCACAAACATATAAGGCTGTTACAGAGTCATCAGAAGAACCTTATTGGAAAGAGGCTATATTCAAAGTGAAATAGACTCAATTGTGCATAAAAATACATGGAAATTGTTTGATCTACCTTTGGGGCACAAAACAATAGGCTATAAATGGATATTCAAAAAGAAATTAAGACCTGATGGTACCATAGAAAAGTATAAGGCTCATTTGGTAGCTAAAGGATACCGTTATAGAGAAGGTAAATATTTCTTTGATACTTATTCATCGGTTACAAGGATAACCTCTATAAAAACGTTGATATCTATATCAGCAATTCATAACCAAATTATACATCAAATGTTTGTAAATACTGCTTTCTTAAATGGTAAACTAGATGAATAAATCTATATGCGACAATCTGAGGGGTTTGTTGTCAAAGGTTAAGAGCATAAGGTATGTAAATTGATTAAATCTCATTATGGCCTTAAACAAGATCTAAAGCAATGAGATGAGAAGTTTAATGATGATAATGAGAATTTAATGAACGAGGAAAATGAGAAACATGATGATGATGAGTATGAAGGTTGTATTTGTATAGTTTTTGAACTATGACAAGAGATGTTTCTTTCGAAACAATGAAATAATGATTAGTATGTTTTTGAATAATTGTATATTGGTGTATGCATGGAAGATTATTCAAATTGAATAATTTGGGCAGGTTACTAGGAATTTTCGAAAGACCTTTAGGGACATGTATCGTCACAAAAGGTTTTAATAGTTTGTATTTGTCTTTTTTTCTAAATTAACCACTTTAGCGAAGACAAATATCATAGACAAATTTCATATCAAAAGGTCTGCATAACTAAATTTTTATTCTTTACCTAAATACTTATTGCGACAACAACTTTTGTCGAGGGTTGTCAAAAATACCTAAGCCTGACTAACCCGATCCGAAGACGAATAGTCTTATTTGGGTTATGTTATGCGGGTTAAAAAAACCGTTATTTGGTTAATCCGAATAACCCTCACAAGAGATGTTTTTTTAAACTTCCTTACTGTGTACTTTCATGTTTTCTACAAAAGTATTACCCACTTTTTGAAACTTTATGTTGTAATAGGGCTTATTCAAGTTAACTTGAACTGACGTTCAAAAAAAAGAACCCAATTAGGTTGAACCGCGAACCCGTACCTCTAATATCCTAAATCTTACTATAACCAAGTACGGGTAATGTTTTTCTTTCCCAAACCCCGATTAACCCAACCGAATAATGAATAGTTTTAGCGACATCTTTCTTCGTTGCAAAAAGTTCTAACATGAGTAAACACGTAGGTTCACAGGTTTCGTCGCAAAAACCCTTCAGCTACGAGCCTTTGCGACGACCCTTGTGCGATGACTTTTCAAGTTCTTGTGATGACATACATATACCATCCAAAATCCCATTTTTGACCTCAAAATGGATACTATATAAATTTTAGAGTTCACAAGAATGTGTTATTAGAAGTTTGATTTAGAACTCTTTTTTAGGGGATGTTTGTCTTAGCATATATAATAGACTTACATGGTTTTGTAAATTTGAAAAAACCTTGTAAACCCACTTTTTTCTTCTTATGAGTTTATCAAGTTGAGCTTACACGTAATTCAAAGCCATAATCTCAACTGATACGTTTATAAGTCAGGAAAAATGGTTTACAAGTTTTTCTAAATTTAGATACTTATTCACAAGCCTGCTACACATAACTCAAACACCCCCTTAAACCCTTTCAACATGTAAGGGATCGAGAATATATTACTGTCATGTATCTAAGCTTAGGTATACAACCTTATCAAAAGTACATTTTGTTCTTAATCAAAATCATAAAAAATGTCATATCTTCTTATTTTCATCATTTCCTATCACTATTAGTAGTTTCTCAAAAGCATTTTTTCATTTTACGAAAATGAAAATGTATATATGGCAAGTTAATACTAATAAAAAGACTCGTCCAAAAGGTGCAAACTACACAACTAACAAAACTTAGTTTTCACCAAACAAATTTCATACAAGCTCATTTTGACATCATCTAGTCAATTTTGATGTTATTTTAAAAATTTTAAACAAGAAAATGTAGTTTTGAACTAGTACTATGCCTAAGCTTATTGATGAGGACGTTACTGGTAGTAGGAGTAAGGGTACTTCTACATAAGTAATCCTACTCCTAAACATACTGAGGTTATTAGATTCAAAACGTTACTTCCAAGTAACTCTACTCCAAGCATATATAAGTAACCCTACTGGTGTTTCCTACAGGTTTTTTATTTGTTTTTTTATTTTAGTTTCTTTATTTTGTTTGTTCTAGAATAATTAGGTTTTCTTTCTCTACAAGTTTTATTACCCTATAAATATAGGACTTATGTTTCATTGTAATGGATCTTTTGATCATTAATTATTAATAAACTTCGTTTTTAGAGTCGTTACTCTTGTTTGGGTTTTATTTCCTTGAGGTGGGCCTCGTATATCACCCTGGGATTACGGATTATCTAAATATGCTTTCGTGCGTCCTGTGTCAGTTGGCATCAGAGCTTCTTAGTATCCTAGTGGTATTTGGTGTAGGAGGTTATACTTCAATTAATGTCTAGAGCTTGTTAAGATCCTAGATGATGAATGGTGTAGAAGATTCAAAAACTCATATTGTTGGTGGAGTATGGTATGAAAAGAACATGGATTATGATTTTATCAAAACCATATCCAAACTTGATAGAAAATCCACTATCTATCAAAATCTACGTTACGTGTTCTTAGGTGGATGTAACAACCACGAAAACCAAGAAGGTAGCAATTATGGATGTTCAAGAAATCGTCCAATTATAGGCGAATCTATTGACAACCGTAGGTGCAACCAATTCCCGTTCAATAACAGAAGGGTTGATGAATGGGAAGAAAATATGAAGATGGGGATTCGACTACCAACAATCAAATTGTTTTCTTCAAAGGTTTTGATCAATAATAACGTATTTTCTTTACTTATTGACAATTATGGAGCCAAGAATTTGGTGTCGAGAAAATTGGTTAGTTATTTTAATTTACCAATTGAGTTTTGTCCGATTAGAAAAACACAAGTTTGTTGGGTTCCAATATTTATAGGTAAATCGTATAAACGTGAAGTGTTTTGTGAATTGGATGATATGGAAGATTGTCATGTTCAGTTGGGAAAATCATGGCGACAAGAAGTTCAAGGTTTTTATGATCTAGGGCGTAATCTTTACTTTTTCTTATGGGAAGGAAAGAGAATTGCTATGGTTTCATCCAGAGTAAAACCACAAATCCCAAAGCCCGAGGTTGAGATTGAAGAAAAGTTGTTGAAATCCGATGTCATTGTTGAAGTTGATGATCAATGTGATGTTGAAGTTGATATGACTAATATAGAGGCATCGATAGAAGTACCGGAAAGGACAAAGGAAGTTGGTGTTTTGAAGACTTGTGATGAAGGAGTTGCAGATTCTAAGGTTGAGGGAGATATGAGGGGTTTTGGTTGTGAGCAAAAAATGGATTCTGAATGCGTCAATGATTTAAAGGCTTGTGATTTTAATTATGGATTTATTTTTAATATGATTATCACAAATCCAACAAAGTTTTCAATGCCAAGCAAAGAAACTAATTTTATTGCAACTAAAGACTTGGGAATTGTTAAGAAGTGCATAACTCGACATTTGATGTTATGGGGTGATCGTTAGGAAAGTACTCGAGTTAATGTGAAGCGCAAATCTACCCAAGATAAGGTTCGTCGTGAGAGGTTGTTCGAGGTAGATGAAGCTCTTGACAGTGAGAACTCGATGGTGAGTTCTTTTAAGTGAGGGAATGATGAGGGCGTTATTGGTAGTAGGAGTAAGGGTACTTCTCGTAAGTAACCCTACTCCTAAACATCACGAGGTTATTGGATTCGAGCGTTACTTCAAGTAACTCTACTCCAAGCATAAGTAACCTTGGTGTTTCCATGGTTTTTATTTGTTTCGTGATTTTTTTATTTTAGTTTCTTTATTTTGTTTGTTCTAGAATAATTAGGTTTTCTTTCACTACAAGTTTTACTACCATATAAATATAGGGCTTATGTTTCATTACAATAGATCTTTTGATCATTAATTATTAATAAACTTCGTGCTTTAGAGTCTTTAATCTTGTTTGAGTTTTATTCTCTTGAGATGCGTGATTCGTTGTGAAGTGAGTGGTGAAAACAAACACAATATCAATATATCAAATTAACCGTAAAATTCGACAAATTAACCCTTTAGGAAAAAGGTCAACGTGCCAAACCTCACGGGTGTGATAAAAGTGATACCGGAAAAGTGATTTCCCGGGTCGTGTCCCAACGAGGTGTGAAATTGACGGCGTCGTTGAGTTTCGTGAATAGGACTTGAATTGGTTAAATGAATTTTGGAATTATGGTTACGTAATCTACAAAATAAAGAACGGAAATGAAAATAAAGCATGTAAAACAATGTAAACACTAATTAAACTACGACTAAGCCTAAGAAACAATAAAACAACGCTAAATTACATCCTAGGGTGCTAAAATGCAAAAACGCTAAAAACCGGGAACACACCGAGCCTCGAAAGTGAAAAATAATGCAATTTAAGTCCTACGAGTGCGAAAACAAATTTCCTAAGTACTAAATAACTATTTAATTTTTTGACTTCTCAAATATTTTTATGAATTAAAAACTAATTTATACTAATAAAATGTTTAAAAAATATATAAATGACCTTTAAAAATTCAACAACTTTTTACAAAAACATTTTATGATGATACAATTACGCTAAGAAAAATTTTAAGTTATAAAAAGCACTTTTGAAAAAAAAAACAATAAATAAAAAAAGGTCTAGAAGCTGAAGTAAAGATAAGTTATTAAGTAAAAAAAAAAAGGGTCTTTAAATGAATTAAGATTTTAAAGCATTACATGAAACACTGTTAAGCTCAGTTGGTTGTGGGTATGTTAGGTGTTGGGCGTGGGACAGAGGGACCAACAGGTCTAGAGTTCGAATCCTGTATCCCACCTTTTTTCTCACTTATTTATTTTATTTGATTTTTCCTTTTGCAAACTAATCTAAGCACTAAATTAAATATTTCTAACAAAAATTTAACTTGAAAAAGACTAAAAACAAGCTCTAACAGCTTACAAAATCAGCAAATCCCACTAAGGGGTTGTTTGGTTTAGTACCAGTCCAAGGGAAGTAAAAGGCTATAATAAGTTCTAAACAAACTACATAAAGTTAACAAGTCCTAAAACTTAATCTAGCTAACCTAACGAGCTACACAAGGGATCTAAATAACTAGCAATGAACATTAAAAAGCTTGAAAATAGAGTAAAACAAAAACTGCAGATGCGGGACGACTTCAACCAAGATAATTTATTAATTCCTAAGCTATCCTATCTAACAAGCACATAAGAAACCTAAAGGAGTCTGAAATAAGCTAGAGTACAACACAAATAAGCACTAAAGAGATGATTCTAACCTCTGCTACTGCTGCAGTTCCAAAGCAGCCTGAGGGGACTGTCTTGGAGCTCATTTTTACGCTGAAAAAGTCACTTCAAGGGCATGGAGAAGCTACAAGTTAAAAGTTAGCATAGAGGACATCCGAGAAACACAAAGTGGAAGCCAAGCAAAAACCTGACGCAGCTTAAGATTAAGCTGTTTTCAGATTGGTTTGGCCCCTTTTTTTTTGTGTGCTGATGCAGAAAAACATGAAAAACATTAAAGGGACAGATTTCCAAGGATCATAACTAGTCTGAAAGAGAATTGAGACTTAATGACCTAGTAAAAAGAACAAGTTTTGCTTATTTTATAAATCAAACAAGCACTTGAGTGGGGCCTAAGTTAGCACCCACTGCTGAACCAATTAGACAGTAACACTACTTCTTTTTTTACTGAACTTGCACACAACTTGGTAGACCAATTTCTAAATCACCTAATTTACTTAGAACATGAAAAAGACTTTGACTTTGACAAGTCAAACGGGTTAAAAAGTGTTTTTGAGACTAAATTCTGCTTAAACCAAACACTCTTTTTCAAAGCTTTTGACCCCTATTTTTTTTTGTTTTCTTTTCTGAGAGCTGAAACATTTAACTAACAACTTAAAATAATAAAAACAAGCAATTGATTCAAATCATATTCTTCATTAAAATTAAAGTAAAGATTACAAAAAACTAAAACTGAACTTTTTTTCAAACTAGGGGTGCCTCACTGGCTTACAACTTGATCCTATTTATACTAAACTAAGGTCTTCACTCTCTTGAGCTTGTGCTTCTCCTGTGAGTGCAAACCCTAAGACCACACTTGTGCTTTCTTGAAGACAATCCAAACCATCCAATTGGTAGGTATAGAATAGATAACATCTGAGCCATTCATTTAATCTTTATGCCCATGGATTGCTGAGCTGGACTTTGGGAGGAGGGGGGAGAAAATGGTAGTGGGTTAGGGATTTGGGTGAAACCGGGTAAAAGAGATTAAGGTGGGTTTGGGTAAAGGTGTAGCTGGGTAAAAGGATTATATGGAGGGGTTGAGTGTTTGGGGAGAAGGGATGTTTTGAGAAGAGAGAAAGAGAGATGGAATCTAGGGTTCTGGGGATAGGTTTGCTTGTGCGGGAAAGGGTGAAGAAGAAGACAGGGGATAGGTTGGGATTTTGTTATCAATTGACCGGGTATGGGTGTGGGTTTGACCGGGTTATATGGGTAAGGATTGGGTTGGCTGTTTGTGTTTTGGGCCTAGGAAGTATATTGGACTAATGATAAGATATGGATCCACATAATACTTTAAGGACAAAAAGTGCTAATACTGAAAATCCAGGGGCCATTCCTGTAATTCTGAAAATGCATTATCCAAGGGCCAAACATGTGAAACTCAAATATGTTAATGACCATTTTTGCAAATTGTGAAATCCCAAGGATTAAACTTGACAATTTTAAAAATCCAGGGATCAAAACTGTAATTTCTCAAACTTTTGAAATTTTTCACCAAAGGACTAATTATAACAACGTATGATTTCAAAAGGACCTTTGGTGACTTTTCTTTTAAAATACGTGCTCGGGGACTATTTTTGTCAATTTTTGAAAGGCAGGACCTGAAGCGCCAATTATCACGAACTTTGTTCGTTTTCATCGATTTTAAACATTTTGCATCGAAACATATAAAACACAATTTTGAGATATTTTAGTATTTTGATGCATTTGAGTGTTTTAGATGTTTTGCAATTTCAGATTTGACCTAAAATGATGAGTGAATAAGCACTCATCAATGCATATATATCACCCTTGAATTAGAGTTTATCTAAGCTTCCGCGCATCCTGCGTCACTTATGTACATAATAGTCACATATAGGGCTGTAAACGAACCGGACGAACACGAACGGAGCCTTGTTCATGTTCGTTCATCTAATTTTAACCGGACAAATAAACGAACACGAACGCTTAAACGGACGAAATTTCTTGTTCATGTTCGTTTATTAAGAAAATGAGTTGTTCATGTTCGTTTATTTTCGTTCATTAAGACACTAAGCGAGCGTTAAGCGGACATAAGCGATCGAACATAAATAAATATAGACAAACAAACATAAACTTTATGAAATTATGCATCTAATATTGTTTTATAAGTGTTGTTTTGTTTAAACAAACTAATTTTAAAATTATCCAATTAAAAAATATGATATCTGAACATAAATAAATAAATGAACATAAGCGAACCTTGACGAGCATAATCGGACGTTCACGAACATAAATAAGCGGACGTGACTTTTGTTCATGTTCGTTCATTTAACTAAACGATCGTAAAATATTGTTCATGTTCGTTCATTTAATAAATAAGCGAACATAAACGAACTTTTACCGAGCAGTTCGTGAAATGTTCATTGAGCGTTCGATTCGTTCTGTTACCAATCACATATTCACTATTCTAATATACTATTTATGGCAATTTTTAGAAATTAACAATATCAAGGAGTTTAGAAATACTTTCTTTGTCTCAAAATACGTGTCTACATTTATAGTTTTGATGCTTCAAAATAAGTGTTTATTTTGTATTTCAATCAATCAAAAGTAATTTTGGTTGGTAAGGATGATATTTAATTAGTGGAGTAGAGAGAGGATCAAATAATAAGAAAAATTAAAATAAGAAGGATAAGAAAAAATCACAATTACACATTTCAGATGCACCTACAAATATAGATGCATCTCTTTTTAAAAATGTAATTTTAATTTGAAATGTGTGTCTAGAAATTATTTTTATTCTTTTAATTTTAATTTTTCTTTTTATTAGATCATTTCTCTAATAGAATATTTAATAACTAGTGAGAAATTTTAAAACTTTATGCAATATAAAAGTAGATTTTTAATTTAAGACGATTATAAAAGAATTACTTTTGTTAGGTGTAGATAGTTCGACATGAGCTGCCATAATGAGTGGTTCCGTACAAGTCCAATATCACTTTATTCTTTTTTTAATTCATGGTGTTCAGTTGACACAGTTATTCAGGACTCCCATACTCGAGCAGTTTGTGGCAAACAACATCAGGTGCACCATCTTCCCCACATCCACCTCTTCATAACCCCACAAGTCCATAACAATCCACCGAAACTATATATATATATATATATATATATATATATATATATATATATATATATATATATATATATATATATATATATAAGTGTCATCAAACTTAATAATATCTTTCTTTTATAAGTCAAAGATAATGCAAACTCAAACTCTATCTATCAAAGAAAGAAAGAAGAAAATAGAAAGAAAAAAAAATAAATAAATAAATAATAATAATTGGGCTTGTATTGAAAATGGCAGAAAATCGTAAACTTGGGTTTAATTTACTGTCTCAAATAAAGTGTGCTTTAAAATATGTTATACTCCGTAATTACATAAGTTTAATAACCTTATTCTTACCATAAATTATGTCGACTTCGCCTGGGTTTGTGTAATTCTAAATATTTTTGTCAATAAACTCTCATTTCCTGACATATATATGCACACCACTTTATGTTTGTGCTAAGAAGGGAATCTTTGTTTCATCCGATTATTAATTTTATATTATGTTGATCGGCCATCAACAATGTATAGTGGCCAACAACCTTGTACCATTTTGATATTTCTCTCTTTTCTAAAAAGATATTGTTTACTTCAAGTAATTTTACTGATTTTATAAAGGAAAACACTAACAAGATAGTGTTGATAACTGGTAAGAATAGAAGTTAAGTACTTGTAAAGAAATATATGCTACACGAGAAGTGTAAAAGTAAAGTTATATCGTTAGCTTATACTTGAAAAATATACAGTGATCGATTGCGAAATTGGTTAAGAGTTAGGGCCCGTTTGGTTTGTAGATGGGTTTAGGATTTGGATTTGGTTTAGGATTTGAATTTGGATTTTGATTTGGATTTGGATTTGATGTAGGTTTATGAGATAAAAAATATATTATAAAATTGAGAGAGAATATATTTAATATTTTAAAATTTTGTTGTTTTGTGAATTGGATAAGACATAAAAATAAAATCTATGTTTTAAAAATAATAAAAGAAAGTAAAAAACAAAAGTTGTGGCTAGTGATTAAATTGGGCCCAAAAATTTCTATCCGGTGTCTTAGGTGGGATTTATACAATCCTTCTTATTTGTAATCACACCTGTATCGAGAAAAGTAAATAAGAAGCCAAACAATTGATTTGGTTAAACTTTGAGTCGGCCACTTCAATCAGGATACAAGCGGACCCTTAATTACAAGACTTGTTCACATAGTTATCAGACGTTCAAAGCTTAATAAGTACATCGGACGTCCATATTATGATATTTGCCCCTCCCTTAACCGGCATTTATCCAATGCCGTCTATTACCTCGTCTTCAATAGCTCCACTCGCTCCAGTTCAGCCATGAATCCACTCCGACTTTTTATCAAAATCTTCAAACAAATTAAAACCGTTTCATCAAACTGATTCAAGGCATGCGCGTACAAAAACACATGATAATAAAGACTTTAACCATATAAACATATATGCTATTCTGGTTTCAATGTGGTTAATTTTATAAATCTTAGCCAAGTACCGCAGCAATGACGATAAATATAGTTATATGTGTTTCTTACATTTAGTTAATTCGTTTACACAACTTGAATGTATATGTGTTAGTTGTAAGTGTTTGTTTGGGTTACAATAACTTTCCGTAGCTTTCATGACATCATTATTCCGCGTATAGAAATACTCTAGCATGATCTCTTACGCGTCAAACACTACCCAAAAGTATATGATTTTGACGAATCAAGATTATATTGATTGAAATAAATTAAATAAAGGTTAAAGTTGTAAAATTTTGAATTAAAATAAAATAAACCCATTAAAAATATAAAAACTAAAACTCATAAAAATATATCAAAATGGATGTTGAATTAAAGAGTATAAAATTTTAGAAAATATGGTGAAATTAGATTATAAAAAAAATAAGTAGATAAAAGATATTTTAATTTAAAAATAAATATGAATTTTAGTTGAGAAATAATAGCATGTCGTTTTATAATTAGGCTATTTATCTTAATTTTTAGTGGTTAGGAGTTAGGTTTGGAGTTTGTTAGAAGTTAGGCTTGGGTTTGTTAAGAAGTGACACGTCATAAATACGTGATTGGGCTCCTTATCTTAATTTTGGTTAGAAAAACTCTTTCCATAATAAGCAAGTAAAAAGTCGAATTTTAAGCCTTCAATTTTAGAAGGCTAAATCGATATAAAGTAGTATAGATATTGTGCTAGAAAAACGTACTTCCATAAATATAAGGTGTATCGTCATTGAACATATACATGCTAGTATGCTCTGACATTCTTGGTTTCTAAGAGCACTAGGTGTCACGACAAGGCCTCCCTCTTCGTCAGTCTTGGCACCGGTATCCACATCCCATCTTCTCCTGCAACTAACACAACAAACCCGCTCCTCACTCATATGACCTCAACCTCTTTATTTGGGGCCACCACTCCACTTTATTTTTTTATTCAATTTTCATTTCCAAATAAACAAATTCATTCTATTCACAATAAAAATACAATACATAACTTAATAATAAGGGGAAAAAAACAACACTTACTAATAAAAATGATACGAAAAAAAAAAACGACTCGGGTAAAAAAAAATACAACACATACTAATAATCGTAACATAGTCATCTCTGCGATATTTCTTGATTAGGCGTTCACCTCTCTACGGATGATTTACGCTTTTACCGAATTGACATTTAAACTCGGATCTATCATCGGAAAATCCATCTCTATCTTCTCTTGGAGAGTTTTTCCTTCTCCGCCTCGCCTCTAACAAGCCCTTTGGCGTCGGCTTTTGAGCATATATTTGGATATGTCCCAAAAACTACTCGATTGACTTCCACGGAGCTTGCGGTAGCTCGGCGTTGAAGTCGACTTACTTTCTTCTGCGGCTCGTTTGCCTCCATCTCTTTCGGGCCGAGGTCGTCATCGGCCGAATATATCCTCGAGACATGTAATGTCAATAGGATCTTGACATCCCACTGGGATAATTTTTCAAAACACCCAACATTTTTCATCGCAAACTCTTTCCCACCAAAGCAGCTGCGTAAAGTTAACTTTGGCATTCTCGACATGATCTGGTCATTTCACCACTTGACGAAAATGTTTGTAAATAGCGTTGAACTTCGGCAATCACCGTTAATCCTCGACCATTTACGGTTATCATATTCTTCCCTTTGGTTATCGGTGGTCTTAGAATTGAACATGTCGAGAATGTCGTTCAAAGAACTCCTCGGGACGGTCATTTCCCGTATCTACTGTCTTGGGAAATTTCTATCAACTTCTTCAAGTAACATTTCTTCATACTTGTTCCACTTCCTCACATGCGCTTGTGCTATGACTTCAACATCTTAAATGCGTAAATCTGCGTCGAATCTGACATGTTTTTTTTGCCTTCGTCTTTTGCCTCTGCTTTTTCTTGGGTTCACGTGCTTTTGGAACTTTGAATTGTGAACGGACGGTTGTGATTCCATTTGGAGCAACTGTGGAGGCTGTGACGGGTTAAAAAACTGTGGAGGTTGTGACGGGTTAAAAAACTATGGTGATTGAAATCGGGCGGGGTAACTTGCGAATCCTTGTTGAAACTAATATTGTTGGTTAAGCATTATTTCTTGTGGAAACAGGTTGGAATTGGTCGAGGAGGGGGTAAACGGGTTTGAAGAACCCCCGTATTGTGGTGGGTTTGAGTTAAGTAGGTTTGTGAAGTCTTCTCCGTCATTTGGGTTTTGAGACATTGTGAGATATTTTTTTTAGGTTAAGTAAGAATGAAATATGTAGGAGATGAAGATGTTTGTAAATGGTGAAGATGAAGATGATATAAATAGGGGTGGTGGGTTTTAAAAAAAAACAAAAAAATATATATATTAAAGTTTTAATATATATCCGTTTAATAACGGATATATATCCGTTGCATATACTTTATGTCAGAAAAGTTGCTCGTCGTCACCACGAAGAGGTAACAAGCGGCGGGGGTCGGTGTCGCGGGGGGACGGCGCCACCGTGGACGGCGAGCCCCTACGAATAGCCGATATCGTCCGCTCTAACATCAGGTTGCCAAAGGTGACTAGTTAAATGTTTCACTTTAAGTTTTTGTATTAACAAATACTACTCTGTATAAAATATAATCTGGCATCTATAAATTGTAGTGTTTTATACTTAAAAACCTTATTTTCTTTTAGACGAGAAATTACATAAACATACATCACTGTACATGACAAAGCTTTACAGTGTTAGCAATTGATGATGTACCCTCCGAGTAGCTCGAATGACACTTCTCCGAGACGTGTCGAAGCCCTTCCATATGAAGACCCAAGTTAGGATTCCAAAATATCCATGGGCGTCAAACCATTCGTTAGCACGAAGGTTACCTAAGGGGAATTCGCCGTCCGAAGCCCTAAGCCCTTGGGGTATGGTGACGAAGGAACAATGGATAAGGAACCTCGACTTGGTCAAACCCCGATCTCCTCTCTCTCTTGGCTTCCCGTCAAGTGCGAGCGTGGGTCACTAAGCCTAGCGGTTACCCGCAATCATGGGACACCCCATGATCTCCGACATTCATGCTGAAGTGCTCTCGACCCTATTTCACTCACTATAAATAGGTTGGACGGGCAATGGATTATGGTATGCTCATTTCACACTCATCTCTTTACTTAAACACACTTAAACGACCATAACTCATACTTACTCTTACTTGCAGGAGGTGGTTCGCGAGGTCTACCCTGCGCGATCACTAACGTAGTGTTTCATATTTCTTATTCTCGGTGAAAGGCAAGTCTTGGTGGAACATACACCCTCATTACTTTGATCCTCATGAGCACGGTAGTGCAATCTATTGTACAATCGGTGGCGCCATCCGTGGGACCACTACTATTAGATCCGTAATCACCCGGTCCTAAAACCCTAACTAACTACACTACATTTCGACATGGAACCGGGAAGAAGATACACCTCTACCGGGTTTCTCTACCTGGTCCTCTCGACACAACTAACACCGATAATCTCGCCCCATGCTTGACCTCGACCTTTACCACACGATCTCGTTTGGAAACTACTCCGTACATCATGCCTTAACATCCGCTAACCCTATCCCGATATTAGCCCGCTTCGTTGAGGCAAACTTTGAGGCCTTGGATTCCTTACTTAGGGCTCACAAAAGCCGGGTTCGCAATCTTGAAATGCAAAGAGTTGGAATACTCGGCGAGGATTATGGTGAAGAGATTGAAATAGAGGAGGCCGCGACACATTAGCGAGGCGCTCGGCCTGCGAAATGGTTCTTCTTCCATCGAAGGCTAAGCGGAAGGACCGTGGGTTTGAAGAAGGACCCGAGGAGATCAGGGAAGAAGGAAAGAATGCATGGTGAAAGAAGGGCGAGAACTCCAGCGGAGGAAGCAACCCATTAGGAAGCGGAGAGTAAACCTACCCCTCTTCAGCGCCCATCTAGGAAGATAAGGGCGGGGTTCTAGTACCCTCTTATATTTCGAGTGTCGGAGGACCTCCTCCATACTCCGGCATGAATCGATTACCCCTAGGAATGAACCCCTACCTACCTACTCAAACCTACAACAATTACCCTCGAATGGTTCACTCCCCAACCAAAATTACCGGCAAATGCCCTATGGACATGTTCTACACAATCGATGGGTATAAACCGCCATTATCAACCCTATCTTGTTACCCTACCTACACACCGCCATTTCCTAACCGTATAATCCTACACTGTTTATCCACCTCCATACAACCCTTACTATCTTTGAAGCCTCTGGAGCTGCACAACTTTCGTGAAGTGGATCGAAGACTACCCCTACACGACGGTGTAAAGATGCCTACTCATATAGGCAACCTCGATGGGAAAAGCGATTACGATAACTTCTTCCATTTATTCGAGCGCTATTAAGATGTAAAGTGGGTCATGCGTAGCATGCCATATGTTCACTTACACGATCGAGACTCGCGAGGATATGGTGGAGCAGACGACGGTGGGGAGCATTATAAGTCTAGAGCGATCTTAAGGCTAAGTTTGGTTACACTTTAGCCCGAGAAGAAGTACACAAGACTCACCTAACCGTGCACACCATCAAGCAAAAGGACAACAAAAGCACAAGGGCCTTCGTTACGGTATCTTGATGAAACTTTGCAAATTCTAGGGTTGCACGAAGATCGAGAGGATCTACGGTTTTGTACATGGCCTTGGGACTCGAAGCTTGGTGGAGTTCCTATCCACCGATCTTCTAACACATACAAGGCCACGATCGAGAAGGCTTACACGGATTGAGTCAAAGAGGTAGCGACAAATGGGGCTCCGATAGAGCAAAAGGAAGCTTCGACAAATTCTCGTGGGTCCTCATGGGAAGGATCCAAGAACAAGAAGAAAGAGATCGCTTCACTCCATACAACAAAGGTTCAAACCACGGTTCTTGGCAAACTTAGTCAAATCCCCGGGGAGATTAAGCTACCGAGAAAGCCGCTAAGTCCTTGATCCACCACCTCGGATGACGGCCACGAAGCAAAGCGAGAGACATGTCCAAGTATTTCCGGTTCCATGAAGACCATGGACACGACACGAACAACTCTGAGAGAACTAAAGAAGCGGATCGAACACTAGTACAAAAGCGGGTTTGGTCACGCATGGTCGAAATGGAGCGACCACATTCGCATATTTGTGTGGTGAAGGTCTGAAATTGACAACATGTACTAATTAGTCACACATGAAAATTTTAATTGTGTGACCATTAAAACTATGTCGCCGCACAATTGAGCGTTGTGTGGCTAAAGTATCTGGTGATTTTGTTTGGATCATTTAGCCACATATGAATTTGGAGCGTGACAAATACAAGTAACCTTGATCGTTAGTCACATGAAGTAATTTTTGTGTGTCTAAATCATAGAGTCAAGTTTTGTCACACATTATGTAAGGGTGGTGATATGTTTTGCCAACTCTTTAGCCACATACGAAATTGGAACTAGTGACAAATGAAAAGTAAGGTTGAAGCATTAGTCGCGATATACATATAAACGGTGACAAATATATGTCACACTTGAACACTTGTGACCAAAAGCCATATATGGTCACACTAAATGTTTTGTCACACATTCGTTAAGTGTAGCCAAAATCCGATACATATGTTCACGTAAGTTAATATGTGTGTTTAAAGTTTAGTTTGTGTTAGCTTGTCGAAAGCTAATCTATAAAGTCACATTGCTACTAACACCGTGACCAAATGCCATAGATGGTCACACTAAGCGTTTTGTCACATATTATTCAAGTGTAGCCAAAATCCGGTACATATGGTCACGTAACTTAATATGTGGCCATTGGATGATGAATAGTCACTCAAAATACACGTTTCCTCACTTGAAACACCATATGGTCACACTTATTAACACTTTTAGCTACTTTATGGTTAATTGTATGTGACTAAATACCCAAAACAAACATGCTTTGTGTGACTAAATGTTAGAAAAGGCCACACAAACATAAAATTCATGTGGCCATTGGATGATCAATAGTCACACAAAAGACACCTTTCTTCACTTGAAACACCATATGGTCACACTTATTAACACTTTTAGCCACTTTATGATTAATTGTATGTGACTAAATACCCAAAATAAACATGCTTTGTGTGACTAAATGTTACAAAAGGCCACACAAACATAAAATCCAAGTGGCCATTGGATGATCAATAGTCACACAAAAGACATATTTCTTCACCTTAAACACCATATGGTCACACTTATTAACACTTTTAGCCACTTTATGCTTAATTGTATGTGACTAAATAACCAAAAGAAACATGCTTTGTGTGACTAAATGTTAGAAATGGCCACACAAAAGAAATTTGATGTGGCCATTGGATTATCAATAGTCACACAAAAACTATTATGTTTTTCATAAGCAGAACTAACTACGAATACTAAGCAGGACTTATCTTATTTACGCGGACTTAACCTTGTCTTGGCAATTTTAACCACTAAAACTAACCTACCGGACTTAACTTTGTCTTGGCGACTTTAACCACTAAAGTTTTACATTTATAAGTAGACCACAACACAATATATATATTTTTTGGGTGCAAAGATGAACTTGTATTAATCAAGGAAACTTTGTAAAATTAAAAATCAACACACCTTGATATGGACAAGTTCCATATCAAGTTGCATACTAGGCAACTCTATTCAATATCGATATATCATTCTTATAAGTCGATAATAAAACAAGCGCCCATATCATACAACCATGGACGGATGACAACCAACACAAAACCATCACAAAGAACACCTTTTAATGCACCGGTATGAACCATACACTTCCGGATAGGAGCTATACCAAGTAGTTTACATTCCATCTCATGAATGGCTTCAACTACTTGGGAACACACCTACTAAATGAAACCAACCAAATCCTACACAATCCTAAAATACATTTATAAGCGTGTCTACCAATAACAAGCGATAACGCACGGAATTACGTTTTAGCACATGCTAAATCTGGAATTATAAGCTGGATTACGGAAGACACGAAGCTTGGTCGTCGATGACAAAGTCAACAAGATTGAATCGACCATTTTGTTTCGTTCCACCGACACTCCTCAACAATCTCTCTCCATATGGCGTTTATGGTAGCGTGGTTCTTGCTTCTAGGCCTATCATTTGTGGTGTTGTTGATTCACGTTCACATAAAACTCCATGTCTTCCGGTATCTCGACAATGCGTTATGGTACTTCCACATGTGATTTAAACCGTAAACTTATGTGGTATGTTCGCATTAAAAGAACAATGTAGTATGCTAATCAAAAGTATGTCCATGTGTTGAAGTATATATTAGTTTTTAAGCGAATAATGGCGAAATGGTCCGATTTGTATCATTACTTACCAAACGACTCTGGGCGTGACATATGCAAGGATGGCGGCGTAAAACAATCCTTTCACTTTCATGCTCGAACATTCTTTCCATGCACATATGTGTTTCATACGCTCATCTGCAATTGGAATTTAATAAAAATGGTAATTAATAATTTAAAAGCTATTATATGGAAAGGTTTATTTTTAAAATAAAGTCATAGATTATGTCTACACTTTGATTAACATACCTTCATCTCGGGGTTTCTCATGAGCGGTCTTATACGATTCGACTCCATACGTTGCACAAGTTCGAGCGCATCATCGGTCCATTTTGACAAATGGCATCGGGGAAAGAGTATTGTTTAGGAGATTTGTGAAAACAACTCTTGTGCCAAACAAACGAGGTTTTCATGGTGAACCAATACATTCCATCCGTGCCCACCAAACTCATGCTGCGTGTCTACATTTTCCTCCGATATTTCAATTTGACGGTGAGTGATAGGCGCTACGGGCACGCCCGACAACAAAACGTCAAATTGGTTATTGTCGATATGGTCCGAAAATTGCAAGGAATGACCTACGTAATAGTTTAGTTTAAAGAAAACATTAGCGGGTCAAACAATTAAAATAATCCTCATTTCAACAAACTTATACAATGTATTGATTAACATTTTTTCTTACGGAGGTTATGCGGGATATTCATCCAACGTAACGAGCACCTCGTTATGCGTAACCTAGAAGAGCGGATCGTATCCGGGCATTCGTGGCGCATCGTTGTACTGTTACATAATAATGATCTTCTTCGACGAATGAAATGGAATGTGGCCACATTGATGTATTGGCTTTGATCAATAAAAGCTTGCCACTCGGACCCTTGCAAAGTAATGCGACCACGAACCAATTTCCGGTAAACCTTATGTTTGGTCCCCTATTGTGGATTAGGTATATCGGTAGCTTCTTGGGGTGCAGTGTTTGATAAACAAAGCGAAGCATCTTAAATTAAAAAGTAAGCACGTATATCAATTTGATGGTTACATCGATAAATTTATAACCTTAAGTAAGCATTTTAAGTACAACTTACGCAATGTCCTAATGTTTATGCGGTTTGCCTCCACCAACAATTGGATGCTCATTCTATTTTAAAACCACAATCGTCTTAATGGTCAATAAGGTTATCTCATATGCATAACATTCAACTAATACAAGTCTTAGATGATCAATACATAAAACCAATAATCATATAGTCCTTTTAGAGTAAAAATCGTATTTTTCGTTTATTCATCTTACCAATCGTTTGTTAAAATCTAGTAAGAAATCCATAATCTACCCAACATACCATCGCCATTGCTTCATCCAATGTTTAAACCTAAGCTCGGATAATTAATTACATAAGGTGTAGTGCTTTACCAAATCATATAAAAGCTATACTAACCTAGATTAAACATATGTTTACAAGTTGTCTAATTAGCTATTTAACAAATAGGCTGCTACGTTTTCCACAATCACATATATCTATGATTGTTTTATTCAAATCATCCTATATTTACATGTCACACAATATTCTAAAGAATCAAATCGCATATAGTTCTAATAAAGCAATTTGTTACTTTATGATCAAGGATAATATATTCTTTAGGATATGTTAAACATTCTTTGAAAAATTACCAAACATGCATTTTATCCATCAACATATCGAAACATGCATATCAATCACTTTACATTTGCGGTTCATGGTTAAAAAACAAAAAAAAAAAAAAAAAAAAAAAACAACAACAATGTGTAACATTACACGATGATCGGTTGTTGTGTTGAAGAAGATAGACTTGAATATTTTGCTAAGAGTATGTGATTAAGTGTAGCCGTAATATGTCACGGTTCTCAAAGCGCAATGATTACTATTAATTAAGGAAGGATTTTTGTTTTATTTTTTAGCTTGTATTATGGGAGCATTGCATATATACCACTAAAACTCAAAAGTTTCATATTTCTCCATAATACAATTTTTAATGCATGATGTATAATGCAACTTAAGCATGTTTTGGGTATATATGCAAATATGTAAATTTTACACAACAATTACGTGCCAAAGCAATTACATTTGAAAAATACATAACTATTTTATGACCTAAACCCTTGATTATATACATACAAAATATTTGGTAGAATCACCTTAAAAATTAAGTACCTTAACATACAAATAAATAATATTACATTAACATACACGATATCGTAACTTCTATAAATAAATACATATGTGAATACAATATTGGTTGTCGAATATACAATGTAGCTATTGAATTCTTGCGATTGCATCAACGTTTGCAATGTTTTTTGTCGATGTTTCCGTCCTTGAATGTCACGTTCTTTGTGATGATAAAAACCTGTGGAATCAAGTAACAAAAAAGTTATACGTTGTAATAAAGTATATAATTGTAGGTACTTTTAAATAAAAACATACTATTCAATAACTTAGCACTACCGGTATTAACTTAGCAGCGGTATTAACTTAACGCCGATATTAACTTCTTCCGGCCCATTCTTATTCGATGTCAAATTCCACCCATTCTACTACGACTATATACACGGATGTTAACATCTTGAGCCAATCATGATTCATTGGGACGGGTGTATGATAGGGACCAATGATTATATATAGCTTCGAAACTATATATACGTGACGTGGCATCAGCAGACGCTTGACCACAATGAAACATGATTGACACGAAGAAATTTACCAACTTCATTAAAGTACAAGGTTGTGATAATATTATGCATATAAAATAAAGCGGTCACAAACATGCGACATAATCGTCTATACATTGCTATAAACCGGGTCAAGATATGGGCAATCTCAAGTTTAAAACTACCGTCATAATTGATCAAAGCGTTGATGGTCATGGTAAACAACACGACCTCTATCAAAGTAAGACACCTATGTTATAAGCAAGCAAGTGGAGCGACAGTACTTTGGCGTCCACTCGAAATCCCATTGCCATGTCTATGAAATGGGCGCAAAGATTTGCACCAAACCTATTGCTATGGCGGTGACATAGGAATGGGTTTTCGAGGAAGCTCAAAGTACCAAAGGTGTGCCGAATAAATAATTATCGATTCTACAAAAGTTAATTTTACAGAGATGAAAAGACAAAAAGCCTATCCGGTGATGAAAAGACTTTTAAGTGCAATGGTTAAAATTTTAATGTTGAAACTAGGAATAAGATCTTGTATCTGCAACCCATCTACCATACGGTCAAAAAAATTGACTCATTTTTGCACATAATAGTGAGGCTCGAGATCATATAAATCAATAGTTTCAAAAACATCGATATCACATCATTTGCATGATTTAATAAGATACTTGTCATCACAGTCTCATACACACCGACACCTCATAATTATAGTTTTGCTAGATTGTTAAAAAAGTTAAGGAACAATATGATATAGTTGCGGATTCAAGCGGAAGTTGAACATACCAATGTGGCGCGTTACTTTGTAGATGTGTATGGAATTTCAACTTAGTGAACCTTACGAATCCCCTACGGTACCTTTTGTCGTTTCAACTCCCTTTGAGCAAAGGCACGCACCAGGCGATTTGCTGGATTGTTGAAAAACAAAGGCACCGTTTGGGAATTTAGAATGGGTAACTATCTTGAAATTCCCTACTCATCTACAAAGTAACGTAACCCTGCACGTTCAACTTCCCTTGAATCGCAACTATATCATATTGATCCTAACTTTTTAACAATCTAACAAAAGTCTATAAGTATATCGGACTCATATAAACTTCCAAGCGGGTGTGCGGTGTGATATGCATTAGCAAGGCTCGAGATGCGTGAAAAGGTTGGATAAACACGGAACATCGAGGATATAACCGCCATGGTGCAAAATAATGTAATAAAATTGCCATGCCAACATCGGTAAATCACATCATTTGCATATCAAATAAGATAATCGTCATCACGACCTTTTGCATATCACAAATAAACACATGTGGCCCAAAATAAACCAACTCCCTTTGAGCAAGGCACGCACCAGCGATTTGCTAGATTGTTGAAAAAACAAAAGGCGTATGGGCGAGAAGGGTTAATTATGTTTTGAAATCATAATTATAGTTTTTCTAGATTGTTAAAAAGTTAAGGAACAATATGATATAGTTGCGGATTCAAAGGAAGTTGAACATACCTCTATCACATCATCGATTGATTTATTAAGATATATCATCACGGCCTCTATCAAAGTAAAAACTTATGAACAAAATAGAGTTTATACATGCAAAGGAAATGGTCAAAAAGTTAAATGTCAATATGTTATAAGCAAGCAAGTGGAGCGACTTAGTACTTTGAGCGTCCACTTGAAATCCCATTGCCATGTCTGAAATGGTGCAAAGATTTGCACCAAACTGTTGCTATGGCGGTGACATAGGAATGGGTTTTCGAGGAAGCTCAAAGTACCAAGTGTAAATAATTATCGATTCTGAAAGTGTATGTGTTGAATGGGATAATGAAGGGTGTGGCGCCATGAACAATACACACTATATCATTATCGCAATCAACACACCTCATAAAAAGAAACACAATCAAACCCTTTACGAGATCCCTCATTGGTCCTTTTGTCGTTTCAACTCCTTTGTGCAATTGCACGCACGGGCAAATTGCTAGATTGATGAAAAAACAAAGGAACGATATGAAACTCGTAAAGGGTTGATTGTGTATTAAGATCATAAAAAGTGTTTTCCTAAAAATAAGCATAGTTAACCCTTACGGGTCCCCATACATTAACATTTAACTATGCTTTTATATTTACTAAAGCTGCATACCTTATTGACTATTGTCGATCACAACAACAACAACAACAACAACAAACAAAAGGCAATAGCGTAGTGCGAAAGGATAGAGAAAGAATACTACAAAACCAAAAGGCAATAGCGTAGTAAAAGAAAGCAAGCAAACAAGCAAGCAGGGCATACGGGAAAAAGAAACACGCACAAGCGGGCCGAATCGCCAATAGCAAAGCGCAGCGGACATAAAACCAAAAAGCCGAGCACACCAAAAGCGAGGCCAACCTAAGGGAGCAACAACGAGCAACGCAAACCACGACGGGGCCTAAGACTACGGCAAAACAAAACACGCAAGGAGGCAAAGGGACACTACCCGCAAATCTCATTCTTAGCGTCTACTAATCTCATTCTTCGTGTCTCATTCTTCACGTACCCATCTGCGCATGTATAACACGTAATCGTTATTACCTCAACTAATGATCCATAAATCATCAAACAACTACTTTTCCTATGCAAATAGCGAATACCGACTAACATCCTAAACTAACATAACACAATATCATCTATAAATCAATAAACATCCTAAACTAACAAACTAGCATTAAATTATAACATTTATACGAGATATTAGGCTCAATAGGAAGAGAATCAAGCCCTTTATAATAGCCCTCAAGAGTATTTCATTGACTAACATTTATTTTCATTGATTTTGCGTTTGATTGAAAACCTAAATCGCTATTAATTATAATCTAAGCGTGTTTTGACCGAGTGTAAGAGAGATAAATGTGTGAAATCTTGAAAGTCAAACACACACTACTTGACCATTTTCTAATAAAAGTAAATAAATAAATAAAACTAACTTATTTCTTCAAGTTAATAAAGCATTAAAACCTAAAATTAACCATTGTGCGATCATTGATCATTGATCATTTACATATAATTACTTATATAAACAAAGTAGCGATTAATAGCAAGCATCCATACAACCATCAACTATACATCATCAAAACACAAAAAAACTTCCAAAGCTTCCTATGCTCCATCTTGAGACTCATCAACTTCATCCAAATCTTCCAAGAACTCCTCCTTCTCCGACGGACTCGGCGACATAGCACCAAAAGGAGCCAAGAAATCAATCTTCCTTCGATCCTTCAATTGTATCTCACGAAGGCATACTCACCGATTCTTTGCAATGACATTGAAGCGAGTAAACAATCTACCGACCTCATCGATTATACATTCTTTTTGCATGATTTCCTCGAGAATCTTGCTCTCTTCTCCCATCCGCTCGATCAACTTTTCTCCTCTGCTATGTCTTGCAATATCAACAACACGAAAGCATCGGCGAGCTTGCGGATTCGATGGCGGCTTTCATTTCATCGATATTAGGTGTGGAAGACATTTTGTGTGTTTAGGGTAAAATTATTGATAGTTGTGTGTTTAGAGTAAAATGATTGATACTTAGTGTGTTGATTTTATGGTTAGGTAAGTATACATAATTACAATGTACCTCACAATTTGCACAAATAATCACAAAAAACACTTAAGAGGCATCGGAAAATTTATTTTGGAATTATTCTGTAGCCCTTCATATTCTTCCATGCATAAATGTGATATGCAATAGTTCAAGAAAAAGAAAAGAAAAAGTGATATCGCGGGAGGAGTATTTAGGAAGATATCTAATATTGCAATTTAAACCCTTCATTTTTCATTGGAATCGTCTTGGTTAACTTCTAAGGAATTTCGAATGAAATTGATACAAAACTACATATTATGACGAATACCCTTTCAAAACTAAATGAAGTCCGACAAAGTATAGTGCAATTATAAAAGCCGAAGATTGGGTTAATTTTGTAAACTACGACCAATGAGGAATACAAGGTGTTAATTATTCATTTTATTCAAGTTCAAATATCTTTCACCTTTTCATATGTTTCCATATGTATTAGTTGTATACTATCGACATTACTACATCTAAACGCCGTATGATTTTGTGTTGCAAGGTGAGATCGGCAAAAGCTAAAGTGTCGCGTTCCAAGTCATTTATGATCATACAATGGGACGAGGTGGATACGCCCGTGTGATAGAAAAAATGGTAACGATAAACATTTGCACATTTACATTTGCATTTAATAGCATCATAGTTCCATTTATATTCGTTTATCTTACATTTGTATGTATTTGATGTGTATAAGATCGAGTAAAGAAATTGAACGGATGAAGAACCACCGCGTGGTACTGTTGTGGTTGAAAGGAAGGGTGAAAAAGGCGGAGAATATCACGATGAAGATGTCGGATCGGTGGGAGAAAAATTTGTAAGTTTGTTGCAAATTTTATTATTATGTTTGTTTAGTTATAAGTTAATCGCTCTTGTATTACTTAAAGCGTTAGTTATAAGTTAATACGGTGGTGTTTTAGTTAATACTTTTAGTTAATCATCGCTCTTGTATTACTTAAAGCTATTATTTATAAGTTAATACGGTAATGTTTTAGTTAATACTTTTAGTTACAAGTTAATCTTGGTAGAATTAAATAACCTATTTCCCATATTGTGTGTGCGAGAAAAGCGGACGACAAGATCAAGCGAGGAATCTTGAAGCTTGATCATGGCTGAAGCCATGACGGTTGTATTAGGTAAGGAAAAGGGAGGATATGCGAGAGAGGTGGGAGGTGGAGTAACCTACAAGAGGTATTTTGATGCGCCTCGAATCGAATGAAGCATCGATGAAAGAGTGGTGTTACTTCAAAGAACTTGCGATGAGGCGCCAGCGTCAAGAAAAGAGGCGATGTCTGAGTTTGATGAAACAATTGGTGCGCAAAGGGGCGATTGCGATCAACTTCAACTCCATTGTGAAGCGGAAGTAAGACATAAGAAAGTAACATTCCATCTTTTTTACCCTTTTAAATCTTGCTTGATCTTCTTAAACAATTTATATTTCGGTGTCTCGGTGAACATTAATCTTTTAAATAGCGGTCTTGATGAGGATCTTGGAACACGTGTTCTTTGGGCGTGAGAAAGTTGCGAGCATTGAGAAGTCTAATGGACTTGCAACTTTGGAAAAGGAAATTGAAATAAGTGCAAGTAATAAATCACCCCCACAGGATTTTGAATTCTACATACATTATTTATTTACGTGTATTATACATATAGGAAGCTGTTAAATCTGTCGCACCTAAGAAATCGACTAGATCAAAGCGAAAGGATTCTTCACGTCAACTTTACGGATCACAAGAACATGAGTCTCCATTAACAGTACTACCACAAGTATGTATTTAAACATTTTCATATGTTCTTTAGTTTAATTAAAATTAATTCTTGATACATATATACATGCAACAAATTATCTTTTAGGTAATTAAGTGCATTGTGGCATAAAGAAATCAACTATTATTGCGGAGGTACCGTGTACAAAAGCGATGGAAAACAAATGCTTCATAACAAACCACTCCCAAAGGATTGCTCTGAGTATCTATTGAAAAATCTTTAGTGGATGCGCGTGCATACGGATGTAGGAAATAACGGTCTCAAAGCAGTTAAGGATGCGGTGGGTGGTTTTATGCATGGCCAAAGGATCAAGTGGTTTTCGATGAAAAGGTACATAGATGCATGTGTTTTATAAACCTACATATATCATTCTTCATATTTAATTGATGTTTGATACCCGGCTTTTGTTTCCTCACGGTAACACCACCAAGTACCATAAAGCGATTGGTGAGAGCAGAAGCGCACCTAAATTAAATCTGGCCTTCGTCTCTAGTCATACCATGCAAAAGGAAGCTAAGAAGATCAAGAGTCGAAGTCGTTAAATTATTGAGAATTTTATTATATACGACATTACAATTTTATATACATTCCAATTTTATTGTATTTGAATATATTTTGAATATATTTTTATATATTAAATTTGTTTTGATATATATTGATTTCTTATATGTGACTAAAAGATTCATATAGTCACAATTATTAACACTTTTGGTCACGGTTTGCTTAATTCGATCGTGACTAAATGTTAGAAAGCGCCACACAAACATAAAATTAATGTGGCCATTGGATGAGCAATAGTCACACAAAACACACATTTCTTCACTTAAAACACCATATGGTCACACTTATTAACACTTTTGGCCACTTTATGCTTAATTTGTATGTGACTAAATACCCAAAGAAACATGCTTTGCGTGACTAAATGTTAGAAAAGGCCACACAAACATAAAATTCATGTGGCCATTGGATGAACAATAGTCGCACAAAACACACATTCTTCACTTAAAACACCATATGGTCACACTTATTAACACTTTTGGCCACTTTATGATTAATTGGATGTGACTAAATACCCAAAAGCGTGCTTTGTGTGACTAAATGTTAGAAAAGGCCACACAAACATAAAATTCATGTGGCCATTGGATGATCAATAGTCACACAAACACACATTTCTTCACTTGAAACACCATATGGTCACACTTATTAACACTTTTGGCCACTTTATGATTAATTGAATGTGACTAAATACCCAAAAGAAACATGCTTTGTGTGACTAAATGTTAGAAAAGGCCACACAAACATAAAATTCAAGTGGCCATTGGATGATCAATAGTCACACAAAACACACATTTCTTCACTTAAAACACCATATGGTCACACTTATTAACACTTTTAGCCACTTTATGGTTAATTGCATGTGACTAAATACCCAAAAGAAACATGCTTTGTGTGACTAAATGTTAGAAAAGGCCACACAAACATAAATTTCATGTGGCCATTGGATGAGCAATAGTCACACAAAACACACATTTCTTCACTTAAAACACCATATGGTCACACTTATTAACACTTTTGGCCACTTTATGATTAATTGGATGTGACTAAATACCCAAAAAGCGTGCTTTGTGTGACTAAATGTTAGAAAAGGCCACACAAACATAAAATTCAAGTGGCCATTGGATGATCAATAGTCACACAAAACACACATTTCTTCACTTAAAACACCATATGGTCACACTTATTAACACTTTTAGCCACTTTATGGTTAATTGTATGTGACTAAATACCCAAAACAAACATGATTTGTGTGACTAAATGTTAGAAAAGGCCACACAAACATAAAATTCATGTGGCCATTGGATGATCAATAGTCACAGAAAAGACACCTTTCTTCACTTGAAACACCATATGGTCACACTTATTAACACTTTTAGCCACTTTATGATTAATTTTATGTGACTAAATACCCAAAACAAACATGCTTTGTGTGACTAAATGTTAGAAAAGGCCACACAAACATAAAATTCAAGTGGCCATTAGATGATCAATAGTCACACAAAAGACATATTTCTTCACCTTAAACAACATATGGTCACACTTATTAACACTTTTTGCCACTTTATGCTTAATTGTATGTGACTAAATACCCAAAACAAACATGCTTTGTGTGACTATACGATGTTTATGGTCACTAATACGGATTAATCCAACAAAATTTGTACCTAATTAGTCACACATGTTACGGTTTTGGTTACTCTTTTGCAATAGAGACTAAAAAAGTCAAACACGTGACCATGGGGTACCTATGGTCATGCGACCTTTAGTCGCACACGGCCGAAATAACATGTGTGACTATATGTATATCGTCACACATATTTGGTGTAGCCAAATCCACTTTTGTTCTAGTGGAAGAGGCGGTGCGGTCCGGACGGTTAAGCGCATCGGTTAAAGGAATCAAAAGGAAAGGACAAGTTCTCCGACACCGACTAGGTGAATGGAAGGGAACAAGAAGAACTCTACACCCACGAAGCTCGATACTAATGGTACAGAGCGCGATCCAACCTTGAAAAGAAGGAAGCGGACGGAGAGCTAGGAGCGTGGGAAATAACCTTCCTCACATCTTGGGGAGACACCTTCAACCGACCCGTGGTCATCAGTGCGAATCTCAAGCAGGGAGGTGAATCGAGCATATATGGATTGTGGAAGCTCTGCGAGATCATTTATGAGCATTGTTTCCTAAAGCTCAAGTCATCCATACGCTCACGAAGGGTGGACTCGAAAACACCACTAGTAGGGTTCTCCGTGAACACTCATGGCCTTTGGGAGAAGTGCCGTTGGAAATCACCATGGCGAAGGACCCTTATCCCATACGAAACACTCACCCGTTATAGTCGGTCGGAATCTCCTTATAATTTGTTAATAGGAGAACAACTATGCAAAAGATGGGTATTGTTGTTTCTACCATACATGTTGCTATTAAGTTCCAAACCCGCCGGATAGGGCTATTCATTCTAATTATGGGGCGGATAAGGGTGTATATGGTGTCAAAGGACCAAGAAGAATCGGAGGAACCTCCGATAACAATTCTAAGTCTGTCTGCCGATGCGGAAGAGCGAGTTATAGTTAACCCTAGCTACCCTAAACAAGCGGTGGTAGTAGGAAAGCAACTCCCAAGCAAATTTCAAGGCGAAGCTCACGGAACTATTGCGGACTAACCTTGATGTCTTTGCTTGGAAATATTTCGACATGGCAGGGTACCAAGAACATTGTTGATAGGCAGACGGTTCTTGAACGGAGCATAAACTCAATGAGTACAAACACATTGAGCCAATAAAAGCAGAAAGGAGAAGCCTAGCCCCGAAAGAAAGCTGCGCACTGCAAAAAGTTGACGAACTCACTGGCGGGCATCACGAGGGAAGTTAAGTACCAAACTTAGGTAGCCAACCCAGTCTTGGTCAAAAGAGCAACGGAGGATGGCGCGTGTGCGTTGACTTCATCGACATCAACAAAGCATGCAGAAGGATTGCTACCCCTACCGTAAATTGGTGGAAGGTAGAGTCCTTGGCGGGCTTCGATTAAAATGCTTCTTAGATGCCTATAAGGGGTATCATCGGATCCATATGGCAAAGGATAACGAGGAAAGATAGCCTTCTACACAAGCAAAGGTGTCTCTTGTTATAGAAAGATGCCCTGGATTGAAGAATGCGAGGGCAACTTATCAACGTCTAGTAGATAAAGCCTTCAACAAAGAGATGGCGAAATCTGAAGCCTCGTTGGCGACATGGTTATCAAAAGCAATACGAAGGAGGACCTACTCCTCAATGTAAAGGAAACATTTGACCGACTTGGGCAATTAACATGAAGTTGAACCCTAAGAAATGCTCCTTCGGTGTGGAAGAGGGACAATTCCTGGGGCATTTGATCACCAAGCAGGGAATAAAGTCTAATCCCTCCAAGGTCAAGGCAATTTCAGATCTCCAAACCCCTAAGTGTCTAAAAGATGTGCAAAGCACGAATGGGAAGCTAGCGACCTTAAGCGGTTTTGTAGAAAGGGGTGTGAGGTCCTACCATTCTTCAAAACACTCAAAGGATGCGTGGACAAGAAAACTTTTCAATGGAGCACGGATGTCGAGGTCGCCTTTCGGAAGATGAAGGAGTTCATCAAAATCCTTCCAACACTTTACCCTAATCAAAGGCGAAGTGTTATTTATGTACTTAGCATCCTCGATGGAAAGTATTAGCGCGATCCTTATGGCGAATCGAGACAAACGCGGATCCCTATTTACTTTGTTAGCGGGGTCTTACAAGGAGCGAGATCAACTACCCAACATTGGAGAAGTTAATACTCGCCTTAATCTACGCAGCAAGGAGGCTTGACGCTATTTCGAGCCCATCAATCACGGTCTTAACCGACAAGCCACTCAAACAAATCTTTTGAAACACGAAAAGTGCGGAAGGGTGGCTAAATGGGCTATTGAGCTTGAGAGCATGAAATAGAGTTCAAAGGACGAAACTCTATTAAAGGCAAATTCATGAGACTTTTGGCGTAAACACCTTCCGAGCCAAGGCGTAGGAAAGGAAGAGTCCAAAACCAATTTTGCTCAATGCAATTTGTTGGAAACTTTATACAGACGGAGCATCCGGCTCGATGGTTACGGAGTAGGTCTAATGTTGGTCGACCACGAAGGAAGGAGCACACATATGCTCTTGGTTTGAGTTGAAGCCACAAACAATGAGCGGAGTATGAGCGTTGCTAGCAGGACTCCGATTGGCTAAAAGCTATGGAGGTCAAAGCTCTCGCTATTTTCGTAGACTCCCAATTGGTTGCAAACCAAAAGACAGACTCTTATGAAGCAAAGCGGCCCGTCATCAAACAATACTTGGAAAAAACAAAGGAGATCTTTGAAAGCTTGATTCCTACACCATCCGGCATGTTCGTAGGAATCGAGAACAAGAAAAGCGAGATGCACTAAGCAAGCTAGATTCAATGGCCTTTACTCATCTCACTAAAGAAGTACTTGTCAAGTCCTTCACGAAAGATCCATTGTTCACAAAGAAGTTGAGGATGTGGTTCACGAAGAAGGAGAGCGTGGATGACCCCGTAAGGAATATTTGATAATGGTCTTCTCCTAAAGATCCCGAGGCTAGCAAGAAAGGTTGGGTAAAGTCCCGCATTCTGTGCTAATAGGGAAACACTATATAGAAGGTCATTTTATCACCTTGGTTAAGATGTGTGGGACCCAAGCGAGCTACGAGCATTATCTCACGAAGTCCACGAAGGATCCTACGGTCTCTATGCGGGACCCCGCTCGATTGTCTCGAAGATAATGAAATTGGGCTATTATTGGCCTTGATGCACGAGGATGCGCAGAAATCATTCTTAAATGTGAAGCTTGTCGGATACACTTAAGCGTTTCAAAGTTGTCGAGCGAGGACATGACAAGTGTAACATCTGCATGGCCCTTCTCTCGGTGAAGCATCGATATCGTGGGACCTATGCCCGTAGCTCCGGGAGGAGTCAAATTCTTCTTTGGTGGCTATCGATTACTTCACTAAGTGGGTAGAGGCTAAACCCTTGGCCTCCGTCACGGGAGACGGTCGAGAAATTTATGTGGGAGCACATTGTGTGAAGATTCGAGTGCCCACATAATCATATCGACAACGGAAAGCGGTTCGCGAAGAGTCTTCTACTACTACATCAAGGGCTCAACATAAAGCGGTCTTGGACATCCGTCTACCATCCACAAGGTAGCAGAATGGTGGAGGTTACAAGCAGAGACATCGTCAAGGGATCGAGAAAGGGTGGGACGAACTCATCATGGATGGGTGGATGAGCTCCCTCAGTATTATGGGCTCACGAGACACACCCTAAGTCAAGCAATGGTGAAACCCCTTCAACCTAACATACGGAACAAAAGCGGTCATCCCCGAACTAATTGTACACACGGGCGTGTGGCAGCGTATGATGCCTCCCAAGCGGCGAAAGGATCGGGAAAACCTTGATGCGCTAGAAGAAAGGCGAAATAGCCTCCATCCGAGAAGCAATACACAAACATAAGATCGAAGGCTACTATAACAAAGGGTCGGACCTTCCACTTTCAAGCTCGGAGAATATGTGCTACGCCTCAAAGTGCAAGCAAAGCGAGTACCGAGGAAAGCTGGGACCAACTTGGGAAGGACCCTAGCTTAGGCCTCACGGCAATGGAGCCTACAAACTGGCCACTCTTCTCGGAGAACCCATCGACAAGACATGGAATGGTACGAACCTTCGAAAGTTCTATGTTTAGGAAGTACTTTTACTTTTTTCTAGTAATTAGAAGCTTCTCAGGGGAAAGCAAACATTATTGGTAGTTGTCTTAGTTTTCATTTCAAGAATGATTCCTCCCTACCAATTCAATGATGAATAAGACATTTCCCACAAATCTCTTGCTTCATTTCTTAAACACAAAGATTTGTTCAGCCAAGTCGTTAATGAGTTTCAATGTCGAATAAAATGGCTCAAGGTGTAATACATGCCTTATCACTTAAGCCAACTTTAACATTCACATTAACTCTCCTAGTAGTCTTTGGCGCTTGTAAAAATATATACAAAGTCATACTACTTAAAGGATTTGAGATAGAGTGGGTCGCGACCCTCTGTCAATGATCAAATTTGGTCATTATATTCTTGGTGTTGCAGTTTACACACAATGAGGTTGTTTAACCTTAGGTTGTAAAACTTAAGCGTCGGAAAAATGGCGTACGAGAAGTTAACAAAACAAACGTAAATAATAACTAAGTGTGTAGAGGTATTTCCCCTACACCATACCATTCAAAATAAGGGCTAGTGCCCTTATACCTACACGAGGAGCCTAAGCCCCAATTAAATTGTTTTTGGCCCATGGCCATACATCAAAAGCATTTAAATTGTTTGGAGAACAAAACAAACATTGTCAAATAAGATAAATTGTCTTAAGGGTACATGCCACCCTTTGAAACCAAATTCGCCAACATGGCGCCTTCATTCTGCTTTTTGGAGATGGAGTGGGGATGGTTGCCTTGAGACAGGCTTGGTAGACATGGTCTTCTTGGTGGGAGTGGTAGGCTTGACCGAGGTTTCTTGGAAAGGAGGCCTTGAGGGGTGCCATGGGATCTTTGGTAGCCTCGGCAAGGAAGGAGTACTCATGGTTGAACGCATTTCTGCCTCATCATACTCAGCCTTGAAGTGGGACGGTAGCATTCAATCTTGGAAAGGTCCACGGGCTTGCTGTTTTGGCGACCTCCTCCAATGCTAAGCACCGTCCATGAAAATGGTCGATTGATGACCTTCCACATCCGAGCTCCCAATTCATCAACTGTGATAGAGCTCCATGGCTATGTAAGGCACCACCTTGAAACAACTGTAACACCCGACCCGAGCAAGGGTAAAGATATCTGTCTGGTTTCATATCGAACTTCTAAATAATATACAATAGCGAAAGCCTTACAAAAATACTCAAAAGAAAACATAAATAGCTAAACTTCAAAATAAATCTAAGATCTCTATAATCAAATCTTGCTCTCGTCTCTCTCTCTACCGGATCGGCTATCCCATAAGCTCATCTTGAATGCTTAAAATACCTGCCAGAGGAAAAGAAAATGGTGAGCTTACAAAGCTCGGTGAACATATATAAAAAGTAAAAACTAAACAAAACAAATATACAAATGACAAAACCAAAATAAAATGATAAGGAAATCTTTTAGGATTCTGCGGAACTCAAACATCTGAAATCAAACAATCACATAACAGTTTAAACATCTCATAGCACATTAATGACACAAACACAAACACATCGAATAACCAAACACTCAACATACCAAGAATAACAAATTATTTATAAGCCAAACGAAGAGTCTAATGACTAACGAAAACGATTACCGACAAATGATCATAGCATTCATACAACTCATTTAATCAACATTTAACACTCTTAAATCAATATAGCGGCGTGAAATAGCGATTCAAAACATAGCAATCTCACAAACAAATAGGAACATAGTAGCGACTATAATTAAATATACCAAACAAAACATAGCATAACCATTAGCAATTATCAAAACAACTATCATAAGCTAAACCAGTTCTAAGATCAAATCCTAACATCAGCAGAATTAAAACATGGCAGTTCACATAAGCAAATAAAACACTAACGTATAAGCAAAGTTCACAAATTAACTGAACAAATTATACATACTAAACTTATAGAATACTCACTTCACACTAACACATTCATCCCACAGTTCAACGAATTCACATGACGATAAACTAACATGACATCAGATCACAGCATGCAAATCCCATTTAAACATGTAAATCAAACCTAGCATTGTAAACGGTAAATCACATAAACATACAAAAGCATACACATATATAATAACATATAATATACCCAGCACATAATCATAAGCATTTGAACATACCGAATCATACTCAAAATACTTAACATAGAAATAACAACTAAAGATTTAGTTAACTACCACGAGCCCAAAACATATCATATCAAAACATCATAACTATATAAAAAAAATCTCAAAATAATCCGGAGTAGCTAGCTCCCAGAGTTTTATGAAGATGCGTATTGCACACGACATCATTCATCTTAAACATATCATATTAGACAACTGATCAGATCTAGGATGCATCCATACGCCCCACAAACATACATTAACAATTTAATATAACATAAATTGAGCTCATAACAAATAATAGATAAGGGACGTGGCAGAACTTCACTCTACTGCCCTAGAGTCATGTCAGAGGTGCATCACTGACACGGACATGGAACCCCCATGACTAGGTATTATTTGGCTCGGGTGTCAAACTAACTTAGGTCAAACCGAATTTCAATTATAACATAAGTCTTAATCAAACACAAGGTTCAGCAAATAACATATCACTAACTCATATCATAAAGTTCATATTCAAATACAATAAGGTTCAACAATTACGTATATCAAAGTCTTCCTAACATAAAGTTCAAGTCAAGTATCGCATGATTCAATAAAACATAAGTTCAGATAATCAACAGGTTAAATAATCAGGAAAGGGTTCATAGCAATGGCATGAACCCTAATAAGTAAAGCAGGAAAAACTAACGAAAAGAACATCTTAAGGAACCTTTACCACGAAGGTCGAATATACATGCCTTAAAGCAAATGAGAGGAAAGCAAGCGAATGTAGGAATACGAAGATGTAACGTCGCGTCTCCTTCAACGAATCTACACGGATTATGATTTATTTAATACTTATTAGCATCATTAATGTTATAACGGATTAATCTCATTAATATTCTTAGAGTTGTCGAATATACTCATTTTAGACGGAAGGAATTTCAACATTTTAGAGTATTCCTCATTAATTAGCCAACTTATGGGTTACAATGATAAATGGTAAACTTAAAGGATTAATATGATAAATATCTTATTTGAGAACTTATATGATCATCATTCAAAGTATAGGGTTTATAAATGTCAATAATGGTTTTTAAGACTCTCTTTCAATACAGTTTACCCAAACCTTTTATACCTACGTGATTGACCCAAAACTCACACGTGTCAAACCCATAATTACTCGAATTACCAATTACACCTTTGACATCTTTAATTTCACGATCTAACCTTATATTATCGATTTTACCATTTTAGCCCAAAGGTTTTAGAATTTACAAAGCGTGCCTTTTTAATTTAATAACAATTCAAATGGCTCTCTAAGCATCCAAAAGTACACGTTTAACCCCACACTTATTTTATCGTTTAGTACATGTATTTTCTTGTTTACAAAAATAACCCTTAAGTTTCATAATTTACAAAACCAACCCAAAACTTTTATTAAGAACCGAATATACATAATTCAAATACAAACCCTAAACCTAGGTTTAACCCATCATTAGCTCATCATTATTACTTCATTAATTACCCTTAATGATAACAAACAAACCCTAATCGCCCCTTTTATATTTCTTTCCTTTTTATGCATTATCGAACAAGAAAAACTCAAGACAATTCACACAAGCTTCAAATTCACAATCATGTATTTTATTCAGGTCGTATAGCATGTAAGAGCTTTTGGAAAAATCAATTCATGGTCTTAAAAATTATTATACGCTCATTCGCTATTTTATATGTTTTTAGGGTTTTTAATCCAAAACAATTTTGTGCGACTTGTTAATTATGCATGACCAATTTTTACAGGTTCTATATGACTTGTAGGACTGAAAGCAACATTAGGAACATACCCTTGATGAGAATCGAACGCTAGAACAAAGAACACACAAACTTCCACTCGATAAAACCTAATCGACCCAAAACTAACCACGATCAAAACAGCACCTTAGAGCTTGAACCAGATTTTTCCCACCTTCTTCACCTTCAAACTCGTCCAAGAAAAATAGCTTCAGGCCTTGGAAACTGGAAGTCGAATTTTGTAGGGTTTTGGAGTCGGTTTAGGTATAATCGATTATTAGGGATAGATTAAACCATATAATATGTATTTATATGGTTTTCCAATTTTCTTGTGGGCTTCATATTGTAATGGACTTGAAATAAATAAAATCTTAATTTTATAAACTTGTATTGGGCTTTTAATTAATTAAATTCTTTTTATAAAACAATATTAAATATATTCGGCTACATATATATAAAATACAAAAATGATTTTATAAATATTATAAACTATAAGAATGATCTTTACAAAGTCTTTAAAATTTATTTGGATCATATGTGATATTTCTTGTAAGTTTCTGAATTTACATAGCTTATTTGGTATCCTTTTAAATTAATTATTCATACCTTTGATCATAAGGGTATTTTGGTCTTTTTGTGAATTTTAGAAATTCAGGTATTACACAACCTCCGCACGATCCTTTTGCAGCATCTTATACCTCATCTGCAAGCCATCGATTTCCTCCCTTAACTTCACTTCTACCTCTCCAAGCCTGGCTTTCTCACTTTCCAATCCAGCACATTTCGCCTCAAGAACAAATTTCTGACCTGTTAGAGTGATGACCTTGGCTTCTTCCAACTTAAGATTACCGATTTGAACTGTCAACTGGGCTACCTTTCCACGAAGGTCTTGGATGACGGGGTTCTTCTCAACGTTCCCCTCAATCTCGTCACACTTAGCCTCAAACTTGACCACGGTTCTAAGCAATTCTCTGGTTTTGGCATTTAAGTGGTTATCCAATCTTGCTTGCCTCATGACCCCATTGTCATGCATGTCACAAAACCTTTCAATGGACATATTTTCCGATACCTTTCCATTGAGGAGGGGTGACATGATCGAAAATCCGGTGACAAGCCAAAGCATTAGGAAGCTCCGCCGTCTCGGAAGGCTGCGACCAATGAAATGTATAAAGGCTAAGTTAGTTGTAAAAATTATGACTTCACATATTTTATAAGTAGGAAGCGCTTACCATGCACCTCCACCGATTCATCGGCGATTCGAAGGATGACTTCACAAACTTTCTACCTTTAGCACTCTTCGCTTCACAACTCGCCTCCGGGAGGCGGATAGGGATTCTTCCTCTTGTTGGTAGACTTAATGACCTTGGGCTTTGTTCCTTTCTACTTTTCAACCTGTCGACTATCCTGTTGAACCTACAACTAGGACATCCTCATCCGCAGGATCGTCCGAGTCGACAACATTCTCAACAAGTTGGGATGGACCTCCGATGCAAGTTGCGGGGGTGCCGATGCAACGAGCTCGGATTCGGTCGTCTACCTCATTGTTGTTCTGAGATGTTGAAGGAGCCAACACCATAAGACTCTTGACTTTCTCGGCGGGCATAAAGCTTAAATCCTCATCCACATTTTGGTACATGAAGTTTCGAGCGACATCTACGCAAAATAGAAACAAGAAGAAATAAATATCGATTGCTACATTGGTCCTACTTAAGTAGAAGTAGATAAATATACTTTGTCCTTGGTATATGATCACAGGCTTCTTGGGAGACCCCTCCACTCCGGGCAATCGGTCATGTATAAGATGGCTTGAGAGAACACTTGCACATCCACAGGATATTTGGCGGCGCTTATAACGAGGATCCCCGAACCTCGTATGGTAGGGGTCATTATACCATTTGCATCAAACATATTTTCCTTATTCGACTACGGATATTTAGGGGAACAATGGTGTCTTGCACGTGAAAAAGCTACCTTTCCAACTGTTATGTTTGTATATACCTCCCAAACGAGTTGAACATCCGATTCAAGACTTTTGCTAAAGTTAACCAATTGCCCCAAGGATACAAGTTCAAATCCTCTTAAAACCTTTAATGTTGGTTCATAGCGTATGCTTTACACATCACTATGAATGTGGTCAGTTTGGCTAAACCAAAGGGGTTAAACCTAGAGATGTGAACCTTGTAGTATTGCATAAACTCTAATATCAATGGGTGCATCGGAATCCTAAGGTTTGAATGGCTAAATGCATGTGTATACAGCCCTACAAAACCTTGAGGAGCATCAAAGATGCCCTGATTAGGTTTGGGTAACATCACTTTATGTTCTAGCGGGATGGGGTAATTGGCTAAGTGATCATGTAGATCTTTGGCAGACAATGTACACTTTTGCTGCTTTATAATAAACTTGGAATCCATTTTCTAGAAAAAAAAACAAACAAGCTTTCGATGCGAAGAAGGATTACCTTTGGTTTGAGAGAAGGCGATGAAAATTCTGCGTGTGGAAATAAGGCGAAGAGAGTAAAATAAGTTAGGGTTTCATCTACCCCTTTTATACTCTCTTTTCTCTCTTAAACCTTTGCGTGTCCCAAGGATATCTCTTATCCGGTTAAATTTTTTTAAATTTTGAATAAATACGACTTTTGGTCTCCGGGTAAGTTGGGGAAGTGTGATTCTTGTAGCGGGCAGTCGTAATAAGTACTTAGCATTAAATGCGGTAAGTTAGGTACATAATTATCCTCTAACTAACGCAATTTGCAGCAGGATAGAATTTTTTAGAAGCATGAAGTCGAAAGCAATGTCTCCTTGCTCATATACATCACTTTCATTGGGGGCTTGATGATGTACCCTCCGAGTAGCTCGAAGGACACTCCTACGAGGCGATGTCGAAGCCCTTCCATCTGAAGGCCCAAGTTAGGATTCCAAAATATCCATGGGCATCAAACCATTCGTTAGCACGAAGGTTACCTAAGGGGAATTCGTAGTCGGAAGCCTAAGCCCTTGGGGTATGGTGACGAAGAAACAATAGATAAGGGAACCTCGACTTGGTCAAACCCACGATCTCCTCTCTCTTGGCTTCCCGTCAAGTCCGAGCGTGGGTCACTAAGCCCTAGCGGTTACCCACAATCATGGGACGCCCCATGATCTCCGACATTCATGCGAAGTGCTCTCAACCCTATTTCACTCACTATAAATAGGTTGGACGGGCAATGGATTATGGTATGCTCATTTCACACTCATCTCTTTACTTACACACACTTAAACAACCATAACTCATACTTACTCTCACGCGGAGGTGGTTCGCAGGTCTACCCTGCGCAATCACTAACGTGGTGTTTCATATTTCTTATTCTCGGTGAAAGGCAAGTCTTGGTTGGAACATACACCCTCATTACTTTGATCCTCAACGAGCACAGTAGTGCAATCTATTGTACAATCAGCAATCATTATTATCGAACATAATAAGAGAGCGTTTGGGATTGCTCTTTATGGACTTACCCGCTTAATTTTAAGCATATAGAAAGCTTTTAGTGTTTGATAAAAATCTGAAAGAAGCACTTAAATAAATACCCAATCACCCATGTATAAAAATCTGAAAGAAGCACTTAAATAAATAATGCATATCTCTTGGTCGTATTATAAACTTGTCAAAGTTGTTTTGCTAACGTGACCTTTGAGGGCACCGTACAAACATGCAAAAAAAATTAAAAGAGCACCTATACGATATGCAAATTTCGAATATATCATGCCAAGAGATTATGGATGTTCATCGATTCGGTTATCGGGTTGCTCGATTTAGTTTAATTAGAAAAAAATCTGGGTAAAATCAAAAACCGAATTTGAATTCGGTTTGGTTTTTTATTGACCCGAATAACTCAAATGACATAATTTATGATTTTTTTCATTTAGTTATATAGATTTATAGCCAAACAAAAAATCAAGCTTAAAATATTATATTTATACTAGAAAAGAGTTTAAATATTTTTTTATAAACTTTATAAAAAATATATATATTTATGTGAATTCGGTTTTCGGTTCGGTCTAGTTTTTATTTTGCCAAAACCATATCCAAACCCAAAACCAAATATTTAATTCAGTTCGATTACATGTTATATTATTGATGACTTTTTTCTAATATCATGAACATTTACAGTGCATTTCCTAAAAATAACGTGCAAGAAAAGTTTCGTCGCTGATTTGATAACCAGGTAAACGCATTTATATATATTACCCTGTAAAAGTACACGATTATTACTCATCTGAATCTACTTTCAACTTTTTCATAGATCCGTCATAAGAGCGTGGACAACGACGCAAGTCGTACTTCTGAGTTATTCTCTTTGGCTTGTGGACCTGATTCGAATGTAACCTCACTCACCGATTGCCTAGTTAACAGTGTGAGGTTTCTGGTACACGACCACGATATACGTCGTACAACTCAAAACATCGGAATTTCATCAGCTGGCCTCATGGAGAAACGTACCATATCCAGTTGGAATAAATTCGGGAGCTCAGTTATATCGACTCTCGCAAGGTTGTGTTGTTCCGATGTAAATGGTTTGACACTAGTAACACTGCCTCACGCTCCAAATGTTGTGTTGCTAAAAATAACATAACATGTATTTTGACTTATAATGATTCTTTTTAGATATCAAGCATACATTCTTGCAACACAAGCAACACAAGTCTTCTACCTTGAAGACTCGACTAGACGACCACTTCACTGGAAGGTCGTCCAAGATATGAATCACCAAAAAATCTGGGATTGGGATGTCATCGTGGTAGAGCACGATCAAGATGTTATACATGACAGCAATTCATCATCTTGTATTATCCGCTAATTTGGGTAATTTGGATTATACGAGTTTAAGTATAAATGATAAATCAACTGAATTGGATGCCCCGCTAGATATTGAAGTTTCTAATGATGATACTGATTTTATTGATGATGAAGATGATGTTACCCATAATAATGATGTTACTAGTGATGGAGTTGATGACAAAAGAGCACTTATTTGAATAAAATTGTTATTATGTGTTTAAATGTGTAAATTTATTTGAATAAATTAATATTATGTGTTTAGATGTGTATATTTATTTGAATGTGTGTATGTGTATATATTGGTCAACAAAATTATATGTTCTTTTACTTGTATTTTTACAAATGGTGTGTGTAGTTGCTAGAGGACACAATGGTGATACTGGTGGTGATCCACCTGAGTAGCCCACGAGGTTACCTCACCAATGCGAAGGTAAAAAATTGTGGACTATTTTATAAACTTGAATTTGATTACTTGTATTTTTATGCATCAGCACTTATAATTGTAGGTTCGTATAAACCCGTCGTCGCAAAAAATAAGGCGTTAAGGAATGCCGTTAAAAAAGCGGCGGGCCTATATCGATTGAGTTTGAGCAGCATGACTAAACCGTAGGCGACCATGCATCGTACTTCGCCATTCTGATCGGGGAGCTTTTTGGCACATTCCCCATAATTATGATTCATGGGCAGAACTTCCCACAAAGGAAAAAAAGTTGATAATTCCTAGAATCAAAGTCTTGTTTATTTTATCTCTATTTTTATTGTTATCAACTGTTTAGATATGTGTGTTTTTTTATTTGCATGACTTCTTCATCCTATAGCCCTACTTAGATGATAAAACTATAGTAGATCTTGTTCAAGGATACACATTAGGTGGCATGGTCGTAGTTGCGCTTAAGAACACTTTCCAGACCCGATATCACGAAAATAATGTCAAGTTCAAGAATAGGTGGTTTACTGGAAATCGGGTGGAAACAACAACGCGGGAAAAGTCGGCTGACAAGAAGCATGGCGATGTTGCATAATGAGAATCGGTCGACTCTTGGATTGAGTGCGCTTTCATGATGATGGCTCAAGGTTAAAGCAATTAAAGCTAGAGCTTTAGACTCTCAAATTTTAAAAGCCCTCAAATTTCCAAGACCTTGTATATATAGAGAGAGATTTAGGGGGTGTTTCTTTTTTTGTTTGGATTAAGAGGTTTATAATGGGTAGTAAGTCTCCCTTCTATTACAACCACTTAATGAGGAGAAGTATCATTTTTACACTCACATAGAGTAAGATGAAACAAGGGAATGGTGGGCTCCAATATAAAAATAAATAATATTATATAGCCCCAATAGTGATTAAGAGGTTCTAACAAAAAACGAAACACTCCTTTAGTCACATGTTTTTTTTGGTCGTTGTCTTTAGAGATCCCCGATTACGTAAGGCCCCAAAGTTGCCGATAAATGTTAAATAATCAAATTTGACCCTCTTATTTTCTACTTATAAGCCTACAAGTTGTAGAAAACTAAGCCCAATATATCAGGCCTAGTAAATAAAAGATGCTTTAACTGCCCAGAATTAAGTTTTACCGAAGCTAAACCAAAAGGTGATTCAATGACTCTAGCTAAACATGAACGATGTAATTTTGAGTTACTTTTAGTATTGGTTATTGGTATAACGTGTAGTAAAAAATAAGATCTTTGTATTAATGATGCTATTAAAGAATTAGAAGGCCTTGTGCTCTTCTTTTTAAAAAAACATAGAGCTAATGGATTTTACGATGCTTTCATTTTTGTAAAAAAGATCGCTAAGGAAATGAATGTAGAACCGAAATACACTGTAGATCAAGCTATTTCATCACTTGAAAATATGTTTGGCCAATTTAGAGTGTATTCAAGTATCTCTAGTTTTTCTATTTTAGCATTGAAAAATTAAAGTCATTTGATAATAACAAGCTAAAAGATAGTTTTATTAACCTTGAAAGTTCTTTAAGTTATAACAATTGTTCGGATATTAACGATATAGATTTATTTGCAGATTTAAGAGTTTTGTGAGAAATTATACATGTAAATATTGATACACTAATTTATATACATATATGTTTAAGAGATATAAATTACTTCACTAAAGTTAGCTTAAAATTCCGTTCTGGTGACACTTGCTTATGCGAAAAGAAGTTTACAAAACTAATGTTAGCTAAAAGTTGTTTGAGATCGAAATTGTCACAAGAAAGATTAGATTGATTAGCTCATTTATCGATTGAAAATTAGTTATAATATCATGTAGATTCTGTAAATTTAATCAAACATTTTGATTCAATAAAAGCTAAGAAGAAAAACTATACAAATGATTTTCAGCAAATAACTTTGATATAAAAAGCTTATTTTGAAGCTTCACTTTAGGCCTTCATGAAGGTTGAGCCACCCAAGCCTACTCAGCAAAAAAGATCAGAGATCAATGCCGAAAACCAATCTGGGAATGACGTGCCGACCTATAAAGGATCAAAATATTTCGCTATTGGATGACATGAATATGTAAGACACTTAATAAATTTTTTTAATAATATTTTAAAGGTGTTGGATGAGTTGTTATTAATTTGTTTTATATTTTTTATATATAATTCATTCAAAACTAGCATTATGGGGACATTATCGAGCATTACAAGCGTACTCATTCACATGACGGACGCTTTGACACTAGGCAAGGTAAGACACGCTATGTAAGTAATTTGTTTCCTAACACATGTACTCATTATATATCCCGGCCTATTGATGGTGCACTAATTACCAAAGACCCCTTGATGCATCATTAGTGAAGTTTGGTAATTGGTGCAACACTTACCAAACACACTTGATGCTACAATAGGGGTGTTTGTTAACTGCAGCACCAATTACCAAAAACCCATGATGATCCATCTAAGGTAGTTTGGTAACCCCGTTGCACTAATTACAAAATACCCTTTCATCATTGTTATATTAACTTTCTTTTTTTTACTACACAGACGCAGAGGAAAGCCAAGCAAGATCAAGTTGCCGCCAAAATCCGCCCATTCAGTATGCATCAAGAAATTATGGATGAAATCCTTCAAAGTAAAAAACATGGGCATATAGCTGGCAGGGGAAGGATGTTACCGGGTATGGGCTCGGGTATTGGCAGGAGCTTACAACCTAACCAAGGTTATTGTGCCTAGGAACAAGTTGCTGAGATGATGAGGCAACATCATGTGGAACAAGCCAAGTGGAGATTAGAAGTTGAGCAGGCTAGACAAGCAGCTGCAAGTACCCAAATCGGCTTTAACGACTTTTTTGTCTTACTTTAACTGTCAATAAGCACTAGCAGGTTCTTCTTCACCGTATACCCCTCCCCCGATGGTTTTTCCCCCTCCTCCAGTGTACACTCCCCAAGTGTTTCCTCCTAACCCTAGTTATTACAACCCAACCTTTGCTCCCAAACCTAGGGCTGCAATCAAGTCAAGCTTTTGTCAAGCAACTTGAGCTCGAGCTCGAGCTTGACTCGATCAAGCCAAGCTTTTATCAAGCTCAAGCCCAAAAATTAGCTCGAAACATATAACGAGTCAAGCTCAAGGTTTTGATAGCTCGGCTCGAGCTCTTATCAAGCTTTTTCGAGCTTTAATATATATATTTTTTCATAACAAATTTATACAAGTATTTAAGGGCTAATTTGAGTATTACCCTAATTATAAGGACTTATTTCATAAATAAATAAATAACGTATTCTAAAAGATTTTTTACCCTAAGTAATCTAACGATTTGTATTCTAGCCTCTCTTTTCTCTTCTCTGATCATTCAACAACCAAGTAAGCTTCTTTTTTTATTACTACTAAATCAATCTAATTTGGTTTTTAAATATGGTTTTAGTTTGTTTTACTTTATAAATATATTTATTGATGAGTTTGGCTATTAAACACAATATTTTTGTATACACTCAAGCTTTTCAAGGAAAGCTCAAACTTTGTTTGAAACTTACTCAAGCCAAGCTCAAACCTGGATGATTAAAGCTTGAAGAGCTATCAAGCCAAGCTCAAACCTACTATTTTTGTTTCGAGCCAAACTCAAGCCTTGTCAAGCTCGAGCTCGGCTTGACTCGATTGCGGCCCTACCCAAACCTTGCCAAATAGTACGTGATGATGAAGATTGTAATGGTGATGGTGATAATGATGATGCTTCTGATGATGGGTAGGGTTGAATTTGTGATTTGTTTTTGTAGTGATATCGTTTTGTTATTTGCATGCACATATTAGTATTAGTTTAATTGTATTATTATTTTAGAAATTTATGACTTCATTTGATTGTTTTGGAATGAATAAATGGATGGATGAATTTGAATAATTTTGTATTATTGTTTTGGGTGATTTCTAGTTTGTGATTTGGTAGATTTTTTCTGAAAAAAATCTTGAAATACTATAGTTTTTTTAGGCACTTTACAAACACTTTTAGCGACGACACCTGTCATCGCAAAAGAGGTTATTATATTTGCTTGCAGCCGTTTTGCGACAACACATGTCGTCGCAAAAGTGGTGTCCCAGCCAATAAAATATTGTTGTTTTATTAATTTATATTTTATATATTTAGATAATTAAATAATTATTTTTTATTTAATTTGGAAGATACCTTTAGCGACGATATGTATCGTCGCGAAGGTTTGTGCACCCACTTCAGTTAAGCGCTGAAGTTGAATTCGCGTAGGCCCCGCCTGTCGTTGCTAAAGGTTTTGACTTTTCGGCGCCAAAACTTTTCGCGATGAGGATACGAGCACGACACTTTGAGCGACGACAAATTTGACTTTTAGCGACGAATCCCTCGCTAAAGTTGAAATCCTTATAGTGTATGTGTCGTCAACCAGGCTTGCCTGAAAAGTAACTGAGAAAAACACATTTGTGGCTCGCTAACTTTGATACACTGTACAGTACTTCCGATTTTATCATTCATATAGTGAATAGTGGCATACTGGCATGTAATTAGGATACCCATCACTGAATTGCAGTAATTAGTAAGTTATTCCACTGGATAAGTTTATAACAAAACTCAATCATACATAAAATTTGGACTATCATCGATTCTTTAGTTAATTTAACATTCTTTCGTATTTAAGAATATAAACCTACGTATATACAAATAACTATTAACATGTTTAATTGGTAAAACTAATGGATTCGGTTTCTATTGATCAATATAAAAAGTCGTTGAACTTTGTAGCTTGTTCGAAGTATGAGAGGCTTTATGCTCTTGACACTACAAGAAAAATGACCGTACTCACTCAAAAGAGAGTCAGTATAACCAAGAAATGTAACTAAAGACAATTATTCATTGCCTACACTTAAATGAAGTGTCACTACAGAAACTATCCATATAGATATTTCAATACCAACACCTTTTGTATGGTATCTGAATAGGTTGAGAATGTGATGACCGATTATGTTAATGTAGGTGATTATTACTGACACATATATGTGTCATTATAAACTCATAAATGACAAATTTATATGTGTTACTATAAGTTAAAAACAACTGAGACAAATTTCTTTCATTACAAATTTACAACGCTGACACAAATTTTGTCACTAATGTAAAACTAAAGCCCTAAAAAACAACAATCAAAAGAATAGAATTATAGAACTAACAAAACCATTGTTCACGATCTAAAAAAACACAATTACCAAACTTTTGGTTCAGGTTTCAGTTTTATAAACATAACTTGCTAGCTAGTCACCTCTAAATTATTTAGTCGAGTATAAATAGCCTAACAAAATCCGTAGAGTTCTTTTAACTTTATAGAAAACCATTACACAATAAGTTTAAACTTGAAAAAATGGCTCATATCTTATTATAAGTTGTCACAATGCCACCTACATGAAATATTTTGGAGGTTATTAATAGATGAGTAATTGGTGTTACAAGATTGCGTTGGACCGTTGGTGGTAGTTGAGATTTACTCGTTCTACCTCCTATCTTTCGTTGTTCGATTGGATATTCTAAAGAGATACATTTGGCAAGCTGTCAACAATGAAAACTGGCTAGATCCTTTAGGTTGGGAGAAAATGCAATCTATACCACAACGTGTCCCAATTTTAGGTCGACATGTGTCCTTGTTAAGATGACATGGTTAACTTTGAAATCCGAAGTCGCTATATGAAAAGATCATGTCTGTCACAGATTCTGACTATAAATTTTTAGTAATCTAAATCTACAATGATCTTTTCTAGCATCACTGCCAATCACTTACCCACACGTGTCCCAAATTTTCGTTTATAGCATTTGTGTATATGTTTTTCTTTTCTTTTCTTTTCTATCATTAAAAGTTTAAAACAATACAAAAGTGGTCTCAATTGATCTTGTGATATAGTTGCAACCAAATAAGTTAAAGACAATCAAAAGCTTTATATACAGTTGATTTGGAAGTTGTTGAAGTTCTTTTAGGAATAAGAAATCATAAAAGCTTTATATACAGTGTGATAATCATTATTTTAAACATTTAATATGTTATTTTAAACGATAAAAAAGCTAGCAAAAAAACCAATGGATACAAACTTAACATAAAGGCATAAAATAACATCCGAAGAGATTTCCCCATAAGGAACACCCGCAAATGAAGACATCACGCCTAACCTAAAAGCTTAAGGTCCATTAGGTTTAGAGTTAGGCTAGCTTATTCTGTAAGGCATGTCCAATTAATTATAAACAGACATGAAATCTTATTATGTAAACACAAAAACACATTTAACAATATTACTCTTTTGCTATTTTACAATCATGACGAAACCTGAAGAACTTAAGAAACCAAAAGAAAATGCTAACAAGCAACACCGAAAACTAAAGACTAAACACCTAGTATGGCTAATTAACTGATTTTCAATTAGTCTTTAGTTTTGTTAACTGCATTATTTCAATCTCTTAACATTTAACCAAATTATCTGCATAGCATTAATTAGACACCTACATACGTTTTCCCAAAAATAAATATGTAGATAAGGAAAGAATGAGAGGTTGTTTAGTTGACTCAGAAACTTAGGACACATTAACAAGAATCACGAGTGCACTTTTGCACTTTTGCTTGGTGTAAGCTATGAGCTGGTTTCCTTACCATCCTATATAAGCCCTTTTAATGGCCTAATCCTGTATCAACGTAAAACACATAACATGGCTAGGATTCCTTTGTCTATGGTGATAATGCTTCTTCTCATCCATCTTTTATCTCCTCCCTCCATCAAATGCGGTGGCAGCACTGTATCATGTGGTGTTGCCGCCATGAGGCCATTAGAAGAAAAAGGCGGAGAATATGTTACGTACAAGCCCAAAGCAAGTGTGACAACTCAAGGTCAAGGTGTGGATGGTTGTTTGCCTAAAGGACTTCGACATAGTTCTGGTCCCAGCCGCTACATAAATAATCAACCTCTTAGCTCGACTGGTTCATCATGCTCCACTACCCCGCCGTGAACTGAACTACATAAGCTCACTTGTACCAAAGAACAGTTACCCATATATAGTATATACTATGTCATCGTACGCTATGATACGAGCATGTATAGGACTATTTAGTCTTATTTGTTTATTACTCACGTTATAAATATACAATTTCAGGATTGTTTAATATATGTATAGTCGTAAATAGAAGTTTACGTGTATACGTCAGTGACTTATATAATGCATGCACTATATATATACGTGTTCATAAGTTCCTTTTGTTTTAGTATTTAGCTCTTATGTTTCTAACAAATATGTGAAGCTTGGTGTGCTAATTCGACTCAAGCTAGATAACACGGACGGACCCACCTGGGAGTCAGGTGTGGCCGGTCACGAAGTGTAAATTGTTTTCAAAATATGATTTTTTTTTTTACGCGCAACCCTTGATTTTAGCTAATATATTCTTTCTGATGCAACTTAATTACTTATAATCATAAAAAATTCGGGTAAAACACCCTTTAAAAAATCTTGAGTACGTCTGTGTCAATCAATAGACACCCGTACATGACGCTTTAGATATACCAATACAGTATCTCTTAAAATTATTGTAAATCGGAAATTATAGGCTGTTTTTGGCATATAACATTACTGAGGTAATTTATAGGAAAATGTTGGTTAATTTACCGCCAAACTTAGAGAGTAGTGGAAAATTAGATACTTCCGGGTATACTTGTATCACCGATTATGGTTCCCCTATTATGCAAAGCCGAATTTATTTTGTTTCTTCATTACGTCCTTGATTTTGGAGAAACTAACAATTTCAAACGTTAATTTGTAATTTTATTTGATAGGGAAATTAAAATAAAGAAGTAACAACTTCTATGTAAATATTGGAGTTCTTATAGGTTTTTGTTTATTTGTTTCGAAAATGTTAAAAAAAGATATGATGTAAATATAGATCATAAGGACTAATGCGAGTCCAAGCTAAGCCGATTAATCTGATCATAAAATGATAGAAGGTCACTTTCATCATTGTAACTAAGTTGTGTAGTAAATATCTTTAGATTTAAATGATCAATATACTTTGTATGAAGTTAGGAATTAAACTAACCCAATTATCAATGTGAAAAATGAAACTTTCTTTTCTAAAAGAAATCTATATCATCACTTCATCAGCAATATAATCATATACTTTTGGGCCTACTCATTATTCCATTTTGATTTGGGCCAATCTCATTAGTTATTCTTTGTTCGATCCATTTACTGAAATTTATGAAGACATCCATCACGGCGTCTTTGTTTGAATCACTGACAGTTCGGGCAGGCCCGCAAGACTAGAATTCTGAAAAGAAGGACTTCTTCCGAATGACATAATTGGGAGATTGATTCCTCGATCTTCAAAGAAAACTGACTCCTCCTACTCCTTCTTCTCCTTTAAGATAGGATCGTCGTTGGTCCTTCTTTCACTAATTTATAAATCTTTCATAAAATTATACACCATCATTGCAAATTTGCACCAAGTTACACAAATACGCAGGGATGTAGATAACTAGAACATTATTTGATTTTGGAAGAAGATGTCCAAAAAATGATAACGAGTGTCAGAACTGGAAGGCATGGAGATGACAATCGTCGACGAGTTAGGAAGGCTAAGGGTGTAAAGGTTTGGAACGAACTTTCAAACTCGTCTCCATCATCAAGTATGATTTTCTTAACGAAATCACCTATTTGACTTTGTGAAAGGCAAATTCTCACACACAACCAATACAATGTCACTTTTGTCATGTCAGGACTTGAACCCATAACTTTTTGGTTGAGAGATAGGGCAATTTTGCGATTTCTGGTTGTGTGTGAGAATTTGCCCCGTCTCTCAAAATGAAGGCACGACCTCACACGTTATTGTAAGATGAAACTAAATAGACGGGATTTTACATATAAAAACAACACATATTTTTTCAAGGCAATTGTGCTACTAAACAGATGTAATGTCTAAAACATGATTTGAATAGTTAAATTTAAACATATCAACCTAAATACTATGCAAGTTAAACAAAGTTAAATACTTCATACAACAAAAATATATACAAAATATTAATCGATACTAACACATAATAAAAAAAATTATGTAAAAACTCACGTGTCTACTGGTATTATAACTATATATGTAGAAAAATGATTCGCACACTCTCAATTTTTATTATCAAACACTAATATATGCAATAAACAGTTGTATTTTATATAACTTGTTTTAACTGCTTGAATATTAGAGTGTTCCAATAAAAATATAAAGTGTGTAAATCACTCCTCATATAAGTATTAAAATATACTATAATTTTTCAAGAAATTTTAAATATTACAAAACCATTAATTTTTTAAATTGTCACAATATTTAACTTAAAAACAAAATTATTAAAATATTATTACCCATTATACTATCGGGTCAAACTCTATACTCTAAAACTAGTACTAGTTATTTGTTACGTTTTATTTAGTGGTGTCTAAAAACATCATTACCTTTTAGCATTCATACTTCTTTCAATCGAATGTGTAAATAGCAGTAGATATTTTAACATAATTATGCTCAATACTGTTATCACATCAGTCATATATCACTTTTTTCTCTTTAATATTGCTTACCGTTTTCCATCAAGATATATCTCTTTGACACGCATAAATACTTTTTTCCCCTTTATTATCATTCCTCATCATTGGCCAAAGTGAAAAAGAAGAAAATGGTAGAGAAATTCGGCATGGTGCTCACTAAACCTCAGTAATATCTAACAAGTCGAGTCTTATGTCGGTCATATAGAACACCAACACATAGAAAAAGGGTGAAGAAACCGGTCCATGACTTAACATCGATGAGAATGCTACCTCGATTCCTCGCCGTTCTCGATTGCTTCCCTAGTGGCATCTTCACTCATGAAAAATGGTTACCTATGACACACACAAATTCGTTTCTTTGTGGAAAAGGAGTCTTATGATTAAAACACAAGCCAAGCAATGTACTTTTTTAGAAAAAGAAAGAAAATATGACATGATTTGCAACGAAACACGAATACCTACCACCAATGCGGCAATGCCTTATGTTAAACATGAGGATTCGTTGCCCGCGTGATGGATCACAAGTCTTAACATATATCTTAGTTTGATGTTTGTTATTTGATACTAGTTTTTAATCCATTTAATCTACGTTTGCCCAACTATGAAGGGCTTGTTAATTGGTAAATCACTAATTAATCATTATCATAAAATCTCTACAATATATAAAATACATAAAGAATTCTAAAAACGGGCTTTGAGCCCAAACACATAACGAGTCCACTAATCAATACAAGTATCGTCTAACAAAACGTGTATATTGCGACACTTTTAAAAAAGTTAGAAATATATTTTGAAACAGTTTTTAATTCACGTACTTAGATAATTATGTATAACATGTAACAAAATGTATTTAAATAATCATTTACATTACAACATGGCCAAAATAACCTTCAAAATAATCATTCTCAGAAGTAACCACATTTATGGCTACTTATTTGCGAATCAAAAAAGAACTCTGCTTTTCATTTACCGAAAAGCGAACTTTCCTTTAGTTCACAAAAGTGAAGTGAAGCTTTTTATTCTAAAACAAAATGTAGTTTGCAATTTATGGAGGCGTTTGCAATTATGGAGACAATTCTTGTTGTTATGTTTTACACATCTAATTATACCACAAATTATCAATTAGTGCGAAATATAGCATAAAAGCAGGTTTTTTTTTTTTTTTTTTTTTTTTTGAGATAGGCGACGTATGGTATAAAAAACAACAATAAATTTAGAAATAAAAAAAGTTTAATTCTAAAATCGCTCGAATATGCAATAATAAAGATAATTTTCATGTAATAGATTGGAAATCTTATTCAAATTTCTTCATCTTTGATACATTTATGACATTGGAAGTTCAAAATTTTGAAAGGGTTAGCAATCGAAAAGTTAGGAAAAATGTGGGATACTTTTCTTTTTTCTTTTTTCTTGTTAATATAGGTTTACCTTCTGATTTACGAAACCACCAGTTATATTGTCAAGTAAATACATAATACCAGAATTATCGGCTTTCTTTTGTTAATATAAGTTTCAATGTGAAAATACATAATCCCAAAAATTAACATAAGTTGTTTTTTTTTTTTTTTTTTTTTTAAGAAAAATGAAAAACCATTAGTAAAGGTCATTAAAGGAAAAAGAATAAAGAAAGCAACTGAAGAACAGAAACACAACAACACACGGTTCCACCAACAAAACCAAAAACAAGAACAAAATCAAACATCAAAACATCTGATCTGTAATTAACACATCATGGGTTGCTCCTCATCTCTTCCAGGTACTCTTTAATCAACCAATTTCCTTAGTTTAAGCTTTTACTATTTCAATCTGATATAATCTTCATCAAGATTCTTATATTTTGTTAAATTTATGGATTTTTAGCTGTAAATATTGTTAATTTGAGTTTGAATTGGTGTAAAGTTTTGAGCTTTATTAGGTTTAGTGTTGGTTTTATGACTTTTTTGTTGAAGTTGTGGTTTTTTGATGATTGGTTTTGTAGATAGGAGTGTGGGGCGCGTTGGTGGACTTAATCCGGAGAACGGCGATTCGGATGCTAAGAATCTTCGTGTTAAGGTACTCTTTCTTGTTTGTTAAAGTAGTCGTGTTTATAGTATTTAAGTAGTGTTTACCTATTTTGGTTTTCGGGTAACCATGGTTTCCGACCTTTTGGCCAACTAATCCACGGGGTTCGAACCCGCCCTCTCATTTTTTTTGGAAGGTTGGCGTGGCCAGTTTGGTTGTTTGCACCAAGCATGAATTGAACTTGAGACCTCTCACATTTTAGTGATGATGGGTGTTTTGAGTATCACTAATCCATGATATGATAGATTTTAGTATATCTTGTTCAGCGTTGTTGCTATAGGGTAGGAGATAGCATTTCATACTCGATGAAATGAATAATGAGAGTGGCATTCTAACGGGCTTGTAGAGTTGTAGGAACAAGTTTTGGGTTTAATTATTCATCTCTCCTTGTTTTTGGTATATCTTAGGTCTTAATGTCATATTGATATGGTTGGATTAGTTTTTTGAATGTCGCGCTAAAATGTGTTGATACAAAATGAACGTGGAGGTCTTGGGTAGTTGGGTTAATTTTGTGGTTCCTTGATATACATGGAACTAGTCTTGGTTTGATATACATGGCAAGAACTCTATAAAGGACTATGAAATAATTATATGCCTGATTAGTTATAGTTGCATTTATTTATTAGGTGGTCTAAAAGAGTAAAAGGTATATTTTTTCGCATTGATTGATACGATAACATGTCTATAGAACTTGACTTTACCTAATAGGCATTAGTGATTCTCATGCAATGATAGCTACAACTTTCCACTTTACTGTAAGACCACTTATGCTCAAGCATGTGAAATAACTTATCTAACAAAATGCAATATTATTATACGCTGTAAATAACTTACCAATCATGCTCTGGCTCTCTCATAATCTCACACAAAACAAGGAACTTGTTTCCTATGATTCTTGAATGCGCTCGAGTGATTTATGAAACCAATATGATGAAAGCAAAGATAAGGAGTACAAACCAGAAAATTTGGAACTGTAGATTTATTGACCACTGTCATACTATGAGAAGTCCACACTAGAAAGCCCTGTGCTTGGTTACTGCTGCATCTTGGATCTCAATCAAGAGACCCTCTCTATATTTCCTTTATTTTCTAAGTTTGAGTTCGAGTCTTGGAGAAATGTATCGTTTACCCGCTTCATGTGGTGATCAATTTCAACCACTAAAAGGAAATTGAAAGAGAAGATCTGAAGTTGATGGACATTTCACCTACACACTAGAAGACTAGTATTACTTTGTCAATGCCTTTAGATCCATGTATGTGTGTCTTACATTACACCATGGTATCAAACGCCCCCTTTTCCCTGGAAAATCACAATTGAGTGATGTTAAATGAAGCTTGAATGTGTCTTTGTTTGCAAAGAGGACCGTGATTCTTCATGGCTCAACTTTTAGTAATTTTTTCTTTTTTAACATACTGCAGAATTTTAAAAAGTTTTGCTTCTAGTATTTTTTTTAACATGAACCCAAGTCTGCCAATAAAGCATAAACGCAAAACTACCTCATAAACGCAAACAACCTAGCCCATCTAACCGCCTATTCTAATTCTATCTCTCCACGCGTTCCTACTTCCTATTGGAGATTTAGAGGTCATGTCCTTGGACAAGAGAAGCTCTTTCATGTCCTGCTTAAGTCTATCCTCCCACCTAAGTTTTGGTCTAGCCCTTCTCCTCAAGCCGTAGACTATCAAAGTTTCGACTCTCCTTACTGGCTATGTTTGTGGTCTCCTCATGACATGTCCAAACCATGTCAACCATCCTTCCCTCATCTTGTATACTATTACTGATTCGACTTCAAGTTTTGCTCTAAAAACTCCGTTCGGAATCATGTCTAACATGGTTTTACCACAAGTCCACCTTAGCATTCTCAATTTCGTACAACATAGCTGGTTTTAATTGGCCAGCTCTGTGACCCGTACAACATAGTTGGTCTAATCGCAACATGGTTTTAATCGGCCAGCACTGTGACCCGTACAACATAGCAGGTCTAATCGTAACCATATAAAAAAATTTCTTATCCAAAGTAGAAAATTTTGTGAGTAGAGTCGCGGAGATAATTACTATTCCGTGTGAGGAAGTGGTAAAAAAAAGTTAGGATAGGTGACAGTGAATATTTTGGAATAAGTTGGCAGAGGCTAACAGGAATTATAAGTGGTTTGACCCCAAATAAGAAATTGTGGTTCAAAGTTATCACTGTTCCTCTGGACATTTTCCGTCTGTGTTAATTACAATCTGTAACGGATCTCTTCTTACAGTACTAGACGGGACTAAAAGATACACTATATTGATGTTCACTACTACTTGCTAAGGTTTTTATACTGAAATTCGAAAGCTCTCTTTTCTTTCATACTTTCCAGTTCCAACGTATCAAGTTGACTTGAACAGTAATTAAATAATATGTTTTCATGGCGACGAATTTGTATGGTCCAATTTCTTTTTGCATGCTCCTATTCCAGATCTAAATCCAGAGTTCTTCTAAAATAGGATTTAAGTTATTGCTCTTTGATGTTTTTACTTTCATTGTAATTTTATAGAGTAATATTAGTTTCTGTTTTCTGTGACCAATGTTGTCCTATACCAACTTCTGCATATTTAATAATTGCCGTAATTTGCTCCATATGTTCTGCTCTACCTCAATGTGATAATAGGTGGCCGTGCGCTACCCAACACCCAAATGTACAAAGTTATGAGTGATTTTGCCATTGCTTGAGTCCAATTATCTTATAAATTATTACAACACAACATATTAACGACTCGTGAAGCTCTGTTATCTGCTGAATGCGATCTTGCATCAATGAATTAGGAACAGTAAGGCAGGAGCTAATATAATAAATACAACCTATAGTAAATGTTTACTCTTATCTTTCCTTGATGTACCCATCGATTGAGCTTCATTTTATTCCACCCTCCTTATATTTATCGTCAACTATTTATTTATTTCCAGCTGGTGCTATTGGGGGACTCTGGTGTTGGGAAAAGTTGCATTGTTCTTCGCTTTGTTCGTGGTCAGTTTGATCCAACATCCAAGGTTACTATATGTTATTTACTTTGTCCAGTTAAATAACAGATTAAGATTTGATATTGAAGTTTCTTTTCGGTCATAATTCATACCTTGAAATGGAAACCATCACGTATATTTACCACTTCACAAATAATTTCAGGTGACTGTTGGAGCTTCATTCTTGTCACAGACAATAGCTCTACAAGACTCGACAACAGTTAAATTTGAAATTTGGGATACAGCTGGCCAAGAGAGGTACTGTTGCAGGATAAACTTTATTTAATGATTTAAGAGGATTGTCCATATGCTTTCGTTTTGTTTACTTGGTCAACATGGATATCTATCTTTACTGCTGCGCGCTTACATGATAGACTTCTTTTGTCTGTCCCTATTGTTCAGGTATGCAGCACTGGCCCCACTTTACTACCGAGGTGCGGCAGTTGGAGTTATTGTATATGATATAACTAATCCTGACTCATTCCATAAAGCTCAATATTGGGTCAAGGTATGACCATTGGTATCCAATCCCTAGAATTTGGCCTTCATATCAGTTTAGGATTAAAAGTTTTAAACAATGGCAAATGCATTCCATATCTACGATGATTCTTTTTAGTAGTAATTAAATTAATTATGTGTTCTGCAGGAACTACAAAAGCACGGGAGCCCTGATATTGTCTTGGCTTTAGTTGGTAACAAGGCAGATCTTCAAGAAAAAAGGGAGGTGTCAGTTCAGGTAAGAAATATGTTTTACATTTCATAGGCTAAATAAGAGTGGGAAACTTTGACGTATTGACCTATAAATGGGTAAATTAAGGCTATGGTCCATCTCTAACAAGTCAAACGAGCAAAAAAAGATTAGCTTTTGGGTTGCATTGTGCAAATAATTTTCGATTTGCCCTTGCTTAACATCGTTGTGGTTGTTTTGCCAAAGGATGGAATGGACTATGCCGAAAAGAACGGTATGTTCTTCATCGAGACATCTGCCAAGACAGCTGATAACATCAATCAGCTATTCGAGGTACCTCACTAAATCGTTTTATATGTTATCTTATATGTGTATTTCATGTCAAAGAACATGCTCGTTCATTCTCTGTAAAATGTTTATCACAGGAAATTGCAAAGAGACTACCGCGACCCCCTCCATCATGATACCATATATTGGAAACATCAAGTAAAGGTCGTTACCGCTTCTTGTCGTGTAACCAAGGGGAATGTATGTATATTTATGAATGGTGTTTGATCTTTAATTTTCATATTTGTTTTAACCTCTCTGTGTGCCCTCGGTTAACTTGTAAAACCACAAGCACTTAAATTGAGTGAATGGCAGTTTCATTGCTAAACTTAATATTTTGTTTCAAATCACCATTATATATCTGCCAACGATTGAATGGACATTGTTAGACGTACAAGCGTAAAACTTTACAATATTTTTTATAGACTTGCATTTAGTTGACTAGACGGATGCGGACGTGGCACCTGTTAGATCAAGTGCAATGGTCACTAACATTACCATCGTCAACATCACATAAGTTTTTCACTCCACCACCAAACATGTATAGTTACGACAATCACCAAATACCCGTATTATTATTTTTTTGGTTTGTTTTTGTCTCATGACTCGATAGTTTGCAACCTGTTATGCCCAGTCTTAACCTTGTTATGCCCAGTCTTAACCTTGTTCGCCTTCTATTCACTGTTTGTTTGAAGTGATATGCTCTACGCAGTAATTAAATGTTATGATTACATGTAACTTGAAGTCTACAATTATTTCAATCTATCCGCGTCAAACGGCAAATTTATACAGTTTTAAACCATATTCGTACGTTTTTGAAATGGTACCTGAACCCTCAATCCCTTCCCCGGAAAGGTACGGTGGTACACACATTATTCTAAACCTTGGCGCGCACCGATAACTATCTTAATTTGTAGACAATTTGAGTGACGAGTATGAGATGTAGGTATTATACGCCATCTCAAATTAAATGTTCCATCTTTTCCTTTTTGTTTGTTTCTTTCATATTTTAATCTTGAGCAAACTCCAAAATAAATTCATATAGTTAACTAAATTTCATAATTTACATCACTTAGAAAAATTGGGACATATGCATCCCTCCATCAATAAAAGTTAGACACTATTAGTCAATAAACGTTAGACAATATAACTTTACTGTTATTATTATTTTTTTTTTAATTTTAATTTTTATTAATATTAGTTTATTTTAATTTTATTAATATTTTTATTTTTATTTCACTATTTTTAAACTTCTATAATTTCATATTTAATTTTTTTATCTAATTTATTATTTTTGTTATTATTACTTTTGAATTTTATATTTTATTTTTATTATTATTAATTTTTATTATTACTATTAATATTAGTATTATCTATACTACTTATAATGCATTTAAGCACTTCTCTCTTATTAAATTTTTAAGATTTCTTAATATAGATTTTAAGTAAATACAAGTAAAGAAGCATCATTTACAAGTATTTGAAGCACAAATAAAACTAAAAAAATACTATTGAACACATACAATTAATACACAATTAAATTTACCCCTTCACTAAAATATACAACTATTTAACTACAATGTACAACCTAATTAAGTTTACAAAACAAAAATCTAAAATCCATCTGCCCAAAACATAAATCTTTGATCCAGCAGCCATATTAAGATAGCTTAGCTCATTATAAGCTTGCATGGCAAACTATTGCTCTATTAGTTTAAAAAGACTCACCATCATCGCTGCAAAATCATGACTCAGATATATCTGCCCCATATCCATTAGATGCAAAACGGGTATAGTGGCGAAGTAGCTCGCTGTTTCACACGTGGCACCCCGTCAACTCTCGCCGTCCGCTAGCCACGACACAACAGATGCTCGCCGTTTTGGTTCTCGCCGGGGAAGTGACGAAGAGAACGACAAACAACTTTTTAAAACTATCTATTGCCAAACGTTTAACTTTTGATTTAATTCCTTTTTTTAATTAAACCCTTTTTGTGTGTTGTGTGTGTTTGAGGTTGAAGGCGGGAAGGCAGTTCTTGGTAGTGTTGGTGAGATTCGTAGATGAATGTAAAAGTGAAAGAGGTTGGTTTATACTTTATATGTGTGTGTGACTGCACATAGAGAGGCGTGGGATTAGGTTAATTGAATTAGGGTTGTGAAAGAAAGTGATGTATATAATTCATTTCATTAAGGGATATGTGATTAGTTGGGCCTAGACTATGTGTTATATGAAAATGAGAGTTGGATTGATATTGAACTTAACTAAAGTTTGGTTTATTAAATGGTTCTATCCAATTTTTTGACTATTGATAGGCTTACACCAAAAAATAAATGGTACAAAGATTGTTAAGGCTTAATTTTTGGTTTATTATTAGACTATTGTTAAGGCTTAAATTTTTCGTACATTTTTTTTTCCTATTATTTGGTTGTTTCGTATTGTAATGTTATTTTAATGAATGATATTTAGAGTAATTTATATGTTTCATAATGTATTTTTTATGAAATGGTATTGTCGAATAACATCGTATGAGAAAATTTATTCTGAAAGTCTGCATGCATCATCGTCGCGAATCTTCGCTAGTAATTACTAGTATAACTTCCATCTTTTACAACTTAAACATAATTTCTTCATCGTCTTCAAACAAAAAACACACACAAATCCCTTTCTATAGATACTTACTCAATTTTCCAATAGGAAATATGCTACATCATAACTTTATAATTGTTAGATCTTACTCATTCTGTTAATCCGGTGTGTACTAGTAATGAAACCAAAATTATAAACGTATATTACACGTAAATATTAACAAGTTGAATATTCCAGCAGAAGAAGATTTAAATGGAGGACTTTATAAAAAGTCGCCGATGATCAAGACATACCATTCTGAGTGGAAGAAAATATTTGTGGCTTGTAATAAAAACAAGGAAATTGCTAAACAATATTTAAGTTATTAAGACACACATCAGTGGTTTGTATCTTCAATAATAATTGGCTACTATTTACATTTAACTTTTCTTAACCAATTTTATGTACCATCAATTATGCACATTTTGTTTCTTAACGTAGCTCTTAAGACAACGCAGGCCGTCTTTGAAGGCGGGCCAGGGAATTTCTATTGGGGCGTGTGCGTTTTTTTTTTTTTTTTTTTTTTGTTCAAACCAATGATCGGATCGGTTCAAAAAAAAACACAATGTCGTAAACTATTTTTCTTTCAAGCACGTCTCTGGTGACTATTATGGTGACAACCCAAAATATCTGGAAGAAAATTTTAGGCGTCATTTCGTATGGTAATAAACTATTTTAGAAATAGTCAGTGATTAAACATATATTGAAACTCATCATCCTCTTTCCAAGCATTTTGATTTCTTTAGAGTCCGACCCGATGGTAAGGGTGTAATGAGTTTTAGTGTGATTATGAAATGCACATGTGTCCTACGCAAATTGGCTTACGGTATATCAGTTGATGCATTAGATGAGTATTTACAAATAGGTGAACACTGTGCACGCGATTGCCTAGATTTTTTTACTATGTGCATAATCCATTTGTATGCGAAGGAGTTTTTAAGAAAACCATATGAGAATGACATTCGCAACTTATACAACGCACATAACATGGTTCATAAGATGCCAGAAATGTTGGGAAGCATCGATTGTATGCATTGAGAATGGAAAAATTGTCCGAAAGAATGGTAAGGACAATTTCACAAAGGTGATAAAAAGTATCCAACTATAATGCTTGAAGCCGTTGCTTCATATGATTTGTGGATTTGGCATGCATTTTTTTGGGTGGCAGGTGCCAATAACGATCTTACCGTTTTAAATAACTCTTCGTTATTCGGCGACTTGCTTGATGACATCGCCCCTAAGGTTTCGTTTGAAGTAAACGGGCGTAAATTTAACCATGGGTATTATCTAGCTGACGGAATTTACCCGGAGTGGGCATCTTTTGTTAAATCATTTACAGTTGCAAGTAACCCAAAAAATACCGTATTCAAAGCGAAACAAGAAAGTGCTCGAAAAGATATCGAAAGAGCTTTTGGTGTCCTCCAAGGACGTTGGCATATCATTGCCCAACCGGTGCGTGCATTTACTGTGAGCAAGTTACGGAGAATCATGTACTCGTGCATCATAATGCATAACATGATTTTGAAAGATCAACAATTTGCGATATCCGAAGTTAGCGAAACGTATATTTCTCCGCAACCAAATTTACAACAGACATGGATTAACCGTTGCGTAGTGCAAAGAAGAAAAGCCAAAGAACTACATGATAAACGCAAACACGCAAAGCTTCAATGATGTCTCATCGAGCATGTTTGGAAACAACATCAATGGGAACAATTTCAACAACAGAATCTAAATATTTAGTTTCGTTATAATTTGATATATTTCTTAAGTTGCGTATGTTTTTTTATCGTATCTTTATTTTACGTTTCGTATGTTTTTTATTGTGTTGTATTGTATTTTTATTTTTAATGAAATGAATTTAGTTTATTTAAAAATTTGAATAAAAAAATAAAGTTGTAAGTGGTGGGCCCCAAATGAGTAAGTTGAGGTTTGTTGTGAATGGAGAGGGTTAGTTGTGGATGTTTGTTATAGTGATGTGGAGGTTTGTTAGAGCGGAGGGTATGGTAATTTCGTGGCTCGCCGTGAGCCTATGTGGCAGTTCGCCGTCGGTCGTCACCACACCATCCCCTTTCGTTGTGCCTCGCCGTGGGATGCTTCGCCGTCTGCGACGACGAGGTGAAGTAGTCATTTTTTTCTTTCTCTCTTTTGTCACACCCCAAAATATCGCAGCAATGAACGATAGTGTCATTGGGGTATAACGTCATATGCAAAGTATGGATACGAAACGACCTCTATAATGAGACGTTTTGAAAAGTTTACCATTCGATAAATAAGTTAAAGTTTACACCACAAGAAATCACAAGGTTTGATAATACATAAAAAGTTTACAAAACATGTCGAATGGTAATCGTTAAAAGCACAAGACTTCAATGTATGCCATGCGACCCAAAAGCTCCATGAAGTGCTATCATCTTAAGACCTGAGATAAATATGCTAAAAAGTGTCAACACAATGGTTGGTGAGTTCATAAGTTTGTAATAAAATGAATTGAAATACTTTGAGAAATATTCGCGTGAAAGGCATTGTAAATCCACTCGGTTCAAGTTCCGCCCATACAAAACTTGCAACACGTGTGTTCACAACCCATCGCCTAAGATAGAATGACAATCATGAATATACGCATTAAAGTAGTTAAAAGTTTAAATGTCACCACAAGGGTCTTCCAACAACTCGTGTTGGGATGTTCCTCAACGCTCGCGTTGGGATGTATCCATAAAATGGCCTTCCAACATATAGATCTTTGGGATGTTCCTCCAACGACTCACGTTGAACGTATCAAATTAATGGCCTTCCAACATATAAATATTGGGATGTTTGTTTAAGTCTAGTCATAACACGCACCAAGTCTAAAGTATAAGTAATATCGTTTGGCAATAGAGTTTAGATGTTTTGATAACTAAGCATGTATCTACTTCAAATAGTTTATAAGAATTTAAGCGAGTAAAAGTGGGGTATGAACTCACTTGGTGTGATTAATATGCTAACAAAATGATGTGCGAAAATGAGGCTCGGAAACTATCCATGACCTAAAATGAATGTTATGACTTGAGTTATGATATGTAATGAGTTATGGTGTAATGTTATGCATGCATTTAGTATGTTATTTATACCATTTGCGAGTTTTGAAAATAATACTTATCGTCGAAAAATACTCTTTTGACGTCTAGACCATTCTAAAATCACTTTACAAGTATTTACGTCAAAATGTCATCCCACAATAGTTTCGTAATGATTTATAGTGAAATTATCACTTTTAGGTAAGTAAAACAATGTCGTCGGAAATTTCTTGAAAGTAACAAAAATGGCTTTGGAAAACTAGCAGTAAGCGGTGTCGTCGATCGTTAGAGAACGAACTCGACGGTTTTGGAAAGTTTGTATCGATATCTAGAAGTTTCGATTCAGGAGTTTTCGTTCAAAGGTCTCGATCATAGAGATATCAAAGGCTAAAGATGGTGGTTTTGCTAATTATGTGCGAGAAAAATGAGTTTGCCAAGTTTGAACATCAGTAAATAATTTACTATGACTCGCTTGACAAAGCGGCTTTTGTTTTGAAAAATATGGCGGTGAACTTGATTTACTAGAAGACATTTCGTTCTAAAAGTTTCACATCATGGTTAAAAGCAAACAAGAAACATAGTCGTTAATTAATGAAATACTTGTAGCGTAAAAATAATATAGTTTTAGAAAATAATAGTTACGGCAACTTTATAAAAGCGTGCATATATTTGTCGTTTCAAATCCGTTTTCTACGTAAAATATGTCCTTAGCTCCGTATCGAAGTAAACTAATATATTTTGATAAGTCGAAATAATTTGTGAAGCTTAAGGCTCGTTTTGACCCGAACAAACTAAAAGCGAAAGCTGAATTTTACGAAAAGTATTTATTTAAATCGTCAAACTTTAAAAATTCACCACGGCCGTTATAACTCCGTTTTATCCGTTCAAAAGGCCACGGATTCGTTTTAAAGTATATTTTCTAAATATCAAGGCCAAAGTTTCGTACCATCAGTAGGTTTTCCGAAATTCGAATTAAGGACAGAACATAAATATATAGTTATCGAAAATAGTTTTCTCGGACAAAACCTATTCTAATCCCTTCAAATCAACTCCAAAACTAATCTAATCCTACCATACACCTTCTTAGGGTGTCATGGGTTCCTAATCACCATCAAGACCAAAGAATACCATGGGAGTAATTATAGGATGACCATATTGTATATATAACTTAAAATCATGAAATAAATGGTATAAATCACATAACATGCATATAAGCTCCAAAATGATAAGAAACATATGAAAATGACAAGAAAACATGAAAGTGATAAAAAATGCTTACTAGTGAAAATGAAGAGGTGTAGGTAACAAGGATTAACTTAAATATCCTTGGTTTTATTTCAAAACCATAAAAAGGATATAAACTAGATTGAAATAACACTTGAACTTTGCAAAATCTTGATCCCTTTGGTTCTTGTAGAGTGGCGGTTTGAAGCCCCAGGAGAAGAGAGAAAAGTTTGTTTTACACTTGATGAAAATGAAATGTATGTGAAATTTTTGAGTGCAAGACTTTTGAGGTGAATGAATTATTAAAAACACAAAACCATACTTCATTTATGACATACCCTCCCTTGGCGGTTTTGGGGAGGTTGTCTCTCAAATTATTATTTTTTTTAAATTGTTACTTGTATAAATTTTGTATAAACTTGTATTATTTGTAAAGGAAATGTAAGAAATTGTGACTTGTAAGGTAAAAGGTATAATTTTGGTACAAGTAAGTTTTTATTAAATTAAAATAGATTGTATTGAGGTGATAAAAATTGTAAAAATACTTTCCTTGTGAAAATTGAGTGATAAAATAATTATCGTCAAATTTTTAAGAAAACTGACGTAATAATTAAACTTTAACGATTATTATACCAAATAAATTTGAAACACTAGGAAAACTAAAAATATAGTTTTTATAAACTAAATGTAAGTTTAAAAATACCTCGGGATCATTTTTGAAAGTAACGGATTAAATATTTAAAATAAAACTCACTCGATAAAGATTATTAAATATAAAAATTACGCGTTAAATGTGAAATGCAAAAATCATGAATGAACCGTTATGAGATGATGAATATGGAGTATGAGGAATGACCGGAAATTGAGAATTGTGACATTTTTCTTTTTATTAGTTGAGTTTTATTTGTGGAAGAGGATAAATATTTTGTAGGTGAAATGTTTTTATAAAGATTCAAAGGTTCGTGGAGGAAAAAGAATGCAAACATAAGCGCATCGATGAAAAACACAAATTGAAACTTGAACAATTAGCGAAAACATGAAATACATAATACACTTAAACATAAAAACTACAACGCATACCGATAAAAATAAAACTACTAAAACTTAATAAAGCGAATCATCGAGTCCCGACCTCGAACTTGGGAATTAAACTCGCCATTAACGATGAGTCTCCATTATGTCAAAGTAGTTATCTTGAAGATCTTGAGCTTTCCTTGCTTCTTGTTCATGACAAGGCTTCCTCGCGTCCGCTTCTTCCATAATCTCCTATAGTTTTCTTCGTCTTGTTCGAGTTGACGAAGGAAGCCTCACTTAACCCGAATGAGTTGTTTTCAAGATCCACCTGTGGACTGTTCACATGTGGAGTTGGAACAATTGGGTTGTTTTCAAGATCCACCGGAAAGACATTTTCTGGTGGTGTTGAGTAAACTTCAACTTCTTCTGAAGTTGGAAAGCTAGTTGGAGGAAACTGTGGTGAAGTTGAAAAGCTAGTTGGAGGAAACTGTGATGAAGTTGAAAAGCTTGTTTCCAGCAACTTTTGTGGAATTTGGGAATTGCTGAGAAAAATCTTTGCGAGACATTTTTGTGTGTGAATTGTGTGAGTAGTGTGTGTAACTTGTGACTGGTAGGGTTGTATATATAGGCACATATAATCCTGCTCAAAACTATACCGTTTGAATTTAAAATTTGAATTTGAATTTTAAAGAATCCCGCTCCTATTTGAATCTGATTTTGAATTTGAATTTTTATTTTGAATTTAAATTACCCCGCTCAAAAGTATACCGTTAAATTTGAATTTGAATTTTAAATAATCCCGCTCCTATTTGAATTTGAATTTTGAATCTGATTTTTGAATTTGAATTTGAAAACCACCCTTTTAAATAACAAACTATAACCACCATTTTTTCACATCTGCATCAATTCAAAAAAAACACAATGTCTCAAAATCCGAAGTGGAACAAGTCTGAAGAAATGTTGCTTGCGCAAGTTTAGATAGAAATTTCGCAAGCTCTAGATATGGAAAATAACCGTTCCGAATTTTTTTTTGGAACGATGTTATGGAGATGTTCAATGAATTGATCAGGCTACCGATGACCATCGTACCAAAAATTCAATCACAGGAAAATGGACGAGGATTAACATCGATTGCAAAAAATTCAACGCGATTTACAAACATTTGCAGCGTCGAAGTGGTCAAAATGACCACATTCATCTCGAGAATGTGAAACTAAACTTTCAGCAACAATTTGGTGGAAAGGAGTTCAAGTATGTTCATGTTTGGGAGATTTTGAAAAATTGCCCGAAGTGGGATGTCGAAGATCCGATCCATTAGTATGTGTTGTATTTTTTTTACCCGTGGCATTTTTTCCTTCGTATCGTGTTTATTTTTATTATTATTGTGTTATGTATTGTATTTTTATTTTTAATGAAATGAATTTAGTTTATTTGGAAAATTGAATAAAAAAAATAAAGTGGTAGTGGTGGGCCCCAAATGAAGAGGTTGAGGTTTGTTATGAGGGAGGGGGTTTGTTGTGGTTAGTTGTGGATGTTTGTTATGCTGATGTGGCGCTGAGGTGACAGTGATGAAGAGGTTAACCTCCATCACCACACCTTCCGTTCTTATAGTGATGTGGCACCCGTGAGCCCCTAATAAGTAATTTAACCTTGTCATGACACCTTGTGCTCTTAGAGCATCCCCAATGCTTCGAGTCTTCAATGACTTAAAGCATTTAATGCATTAAATGCATACTATACTTATAAACTAAATATTTTAAGAAAGGCTTGGTGTATGCCAAGTCTTTGTGTAAAGCTTTTCAAAAAGATTTCAAAAAGCTATTGATGCAATGCTAAAAACACTACTAAAAGACTTCTTAGAATAGGAAAAAGCTTTTGCCCATTTGAAGTATTGTAGATGCTAGTAAAACTAAAAGTATTATAGACCAATTCCCCATGCACCACTTCTATATACTGACAAAGTAAATTAACTACAATAAGGCTGGAAGGCAAGGTAGATGTGCACTCACCTTACACATCAGCGTCACGTCAGCTTTCTCTCTCCTCTCTCTTCCACTCACTACCACTCACCTTTATGCGGACAAAGGACTCACTCCCACCCACCTTAATATTACACACTTTGAAAAAAAAAAAGCTACAAACCAAACGAACAAATTGTTTTTGCGTGGATCAAGAAGGTGAGTTACTCACCTTAACTTTCTTGAAATGTGTGAGTCACGAGTGAGTCTAAGATTGTATGCACGGAAATGGCGGGTGAATGGAAGGCAAGGTGAGTGACTCACTCACCCTTGCCGACCAGCCTAAAAAAGCAAACAAGTACAACATTGTTCATCTTCATCAACCTTCGTATCTTTTATTTTTTCTTAGAAAAACAAAACTCAAAAGCATTTTTCTCTCTTGTATAGATCAGCCCCTGGTGCTGCAAGTGTCGGGGGTGGCTCATGCCAAAATAGATGAAACATGGCATGAAATTCAAACTATTAGCCGGAGAAGTGAGGCCGGTTGGGGGTGGCTGAGCACCCGCTAGCCACCCCACTGGCTCCGTTCCTGTTTGAGGGTATGCAAGGTGGGTGATCGCTCAGGGCCTAAAAATTTTAGGACCTCAAAATTTGTCTTGTTAACCATTATATGCATGCGTACACATATTTTTCACGAATAAAAAAATATTTATATGAGAAAATATCTTAGATGCTTTTACATGTTGAACGTTTAGATAACTAATTTTATTATATTTTATAAACGATGACACCTTATATAACACTCTTTCTCGAAATATCTGTTTATGTAATCTCATCCAAAGCTCTAAAAATTTTCAAAAATTCAAAAACAACCCTTAGGCAACGTTTACCAAAACACTAAAAATAATAACTAGAAGAACATACTATCTTTTCTAGAACAAATCCTCAACATGTCATCCATGATAAGTCTATATTCATTAAAATAAAATGCGAGTTATGCGTGTAACTAAAAAAATAACTCTTTTAGGCATTAAAGTTGACGTTTTATCTTTCTTTAAATCTTATGTAATTTATCCTTTCTAAATTTTTTGAAATACTTTTTTTTTAATTTTGTTTCAAAATTTTTTTGAATTTTTTTGAAATACTTTTTTAAATTTCGATTTTTTTTCGATTTTTTTTTTTGAAATATTTTCGAATGGTAAAATGGTCGTAATATGGTGCGTAATATTTAAAGAAATACAAAATGTCAACTTTAATGTCTAAAAATTATTTTTTAGTTCATTGAAACAACTATCATTCTTGTGAATATAGTCTTTAAAAGATTATAAATACTTTTAAAAATGACAAAAAATATTGTAAACTCAGCACATTAAACGTTTCTATCAACGACTTGGAAGTCTTAGCACTTGTTTTCTTCTTCATGAGTTTTTAGTCAAATGTCATCTCCAATGCGCTATTCTTGGTTCATGTTATTTTATATTTTACAATTTAGAAAAACATGATCAAAAGTCTATGTCATAAATTTCACCACTTTTTGTTATGCCCGATTTACAAGTCATAATAGTCTTTATCTCCCTTAGAATATTTGAGAAAACTTATATAAAATAGTTTGTGTTTATTACTTTTAATATCAATTATTAAAGTAGTTTGATAAATGAATAGTATCACTTAATTCCGCTCTCCTTTAATTTTAAATTCTTATTACCATTTCAACAAGTTAGTTTAATGTTATAGTTTTTAAAATATTGTTTAAATTGTTTTATAATCATGTTTTCTTAACTAATACGAGTATATTGACTACTTCCAAATACAGTTATCCTCTAGTTTATAGATAAACAATATTTAACTACAGTTTAGTTTTTTTTTTTTTTTTTTCATGTTTGCAGCACAAGATTATGGAGATTATCTTTATTTTTGAAAAATAAGCTACTTAAAATAATCCTTGTTTGGCGGCATAACTTATAAAGATTATAAGAAAAATAATCTTCCATAATCTACGAAAATAAAGGTTCTTACGTAGCCTTATAAAATAATCTCTTTTATAATCTTTTCCAAGAACAATGTCAATGACCAAAGACCAAAGATCAAAGACCAAAGACAATCTATTTTCGCCAAACATCTCTTTAAGCGATGATTTTGACTACTTCCAAATATAGAGATGATGGTTGGATGACTATAAGGGTGTGTTTAGTACGGAGAAATGAGAATGAGAAAAATCATTTCGTTCTCTTGTTTAGTGCGATAGAGAAATCGAATAGGAGAATTTGGAATTATAAATCACCTCTTTGTAATTTGTAACTCTTTGTTTCCATCCCTTTGTGGAGAAATTGGAGAAATGGATTAATTTTTTTTTTTTTTTTTTTTTTTTACATTTAAAAATTAAAAGAAAAAATTTTAAAAAATATATTTAAAAAATTATTTAAAAAAAATAAGTTTTTTTAAAAAATACATTTTAAAAAATATTTTTTTAAAAACAAGTTTTTTAAGTAAATAGATTTTTAAAAATAAGTTTTTTAATAATTTTTTAAAGAAAGTACATAAATTTTAAAAATAAATTTAAAAAAAGATATACTTTTTAAAATATTTTTAAGAATTTTTATTTAGACAAAATATTATTTAAATAATTTTTTTTTCAGTTTTAAGATTCAGTCTGCATTGTTACTAAACATTAGAATTGAGCAAAATTTCTCTTGATTTACTATTCTGCGAGATTACATTACCTACTTATTTTTTTCTGCGAATTTCTCTACCAAACGCATTGCCTAACAACCGGCCTAAGATACCTGAAAAGACGAGTGATGAAAAAATTTCCATCTTATTGCTACTTTTTTCAAAACACAATCACGGTTGTTCAGCACATAAAGTAACAAAAAACCATTATTTTGTCATAACCCATAAGTCCATACACAAAGACTTCTTTATAAAACCAGACAAATCTTGTTGCATAACAAACCACACATCATTTCTTTTCCAATGGCTGTCATAGACCAACTTAACACCACAGTCGTGGTCATGGTACCTTTTCCAGCACAAGGTCACCTTAACCAGCTTTTACACCTATCGCGCCTCGTCGCGGCCTATAACCTCCCGATTCACGTACTCACGACCACGATACACAATCGCCAAGCCACGACCCGTATCCCACTTTCTACCACAAATAACATCACCTTTCATCACCACACAACACCTCATTTCACCTCCCCACCACCCGACCCTACCGCGAATACTAAATTCCCTACACAACTTATCCCAGCTTTCGAATCAGCCATGCACCTTAGGCAGCCTTTTAATGACTTAATATCTAGCGTTGCACCTAAGGCGAAAAGGGTTGTTGTTATATATGATTATCTTATGGGAAAAGTTGTGCAAGATGTTGTTTTGTATGATAATGTCGAGGCTTATATGTTTACGTGTTGTTCGGCTTTTGCTTCGTTTTGGTACCGTTATGAGACTAGGGGGACGCCTAAGCTCGATAGCGAACTCGAGTTGCTACTAAAGGATGTTCCTACGAATGATGGGTGTTATTCTATGGAAGGGTGGCAGTTTATTGCTTCAACTGATGTCTCTCAAATGAAATTTTCATCTGGTATGCTTAGAAATAACACTACTGTACAAACAGGTTTTTCCTAAGGTAAAATCCGTGGGAAACCCGTGGGAAAGGACCTTTTTCCACGGATTTCACACGGAATTATTCCGTTGGTAAAAAACTTGTGGTTAAATATCATGCTACGTAGTTGGAAGGTTTTTGTTTAGTGTTACTTTAATTGGCTTTAGTTATATTTTTGATACTTTGGACTAATACATACAAATTACCTTATAGGTACAATTCTTGATGCAAGTAGGGTTATTGAAGGCAAATACATAGATTTAATCGAGCAAGAAGATTATCAAGGTGATCAAAAGCTTTGGGCTCTTGGTCCTTTTAACCCGGTCCAGATTACTCATGATTCGAGTCACAAACGTCATGAACTATTTGATTGGCTTGAAAAACAATCACCCAATTCGGTTATTTATGTTTCCTTTGGTACCACTACTTCGATGGACAACAAGGAAATCCAAGAGATTGCTTTGGGTTTAGAGAAAAGCGAACAAAGATTCCTTTGGGTGTTGCGAGATGCTGATAAGGGTGATATATTTGAAGGGGAGGATCGAAAGATTGAACTCCCGAAAGGATTTCAAGAGAGGGTGGGGGAGAGAGGTTTAGTGGTAGGGGATTGGGTGCCGCAGTTGGAAATCCTGGGACACCCGTCAACTGGAGGTTTTATGAGTCATTGTGGGTGGAATTCATGTATGGAAAGTATGACTATGGGCGTGCCAGTGGCTGCGTGGCCGATGCATTCTGATCAGCCACGCAACGCTATGCTTATAACCAAGGTTTTAAATGTGGGATTGTATGTTAGGGATTGGACGCAAAGAGATGAATTTGTTACTTCAACAAAGATTGAAGAGGCCGTTAGGAGGTTGATGGCGTCGGAAGAAGGAGAGGAGATACGAAACAGGGCGGCCGAGCTTGGTGCTAAGGTTCGGCAATCAATTACGGATGGTGGCATTACGCGGATGGAGTTAGACTCATTTGTGGCGCATGTTAAAAGATAGATTGTTTGTCTTTTTAGTATGGACTCATTTAGCGGCACATCTTGAAGCTAAATTAGCTTTTAGATCTCTCGATAACTGTTTATGGGATGTGAGTTTTCCTGATGAAATTACCTCGGCTGCGAGGAGTGATATTATCTAATATATTTTGTGGAGCTTTTGCCCTTCTTCTGATAAATAATAATAATAATAATAATAATAATAATAATAATAATTAAAAAATATATATATATGTGACCAAATTTGAATTTGCCATGCATAGAAAAAGTATGTGACCATATCAGAATTGACCCAAAACAAATTTAAGATAATGTTTTTAAGTAAAACATCCTTTTCATGTCAATTTAGGAAGGAAAAAAATTCACATGATTCCATCATCATCATCGTCAGTTTGTAGACTTTTCAACATAGAATACACAATATCAAATTACGTCATTTTGTTACTATATTAGTATTTTAAACTATGTGATTATAACCTTCACACTACACCAAAATCATCGTTTGGGGACGGAGAATTATTTGGGTCGACTTTGTCGTCCCAAATTGCAACGGGACCCACACCTTTTCAACAAACAAATGACAGTCAACAAAATTATTTTGGGACGACGCAAAAAGCGCGACAATGTCGTGCGCTTTTTATAATTATTATTTTCTAATGATTTAAAATATTTTCAACAAAACATTAAAGTAAATTAATACATCCCGCCTTTTTTTATCCGTAAGCGTTTTGGGACGACATTGTCGTCCCATATATATATAAATATATATATATATATATATATATATATATATATATATATATTTTATACTTTATAAACCAATTTTTAATTAAATTATTTAATTTTAAAAATTATTTTATTTAATTTAAATAATTTTATTTAATATAAATTAAAATTAAATAGTTTATATTTATAATCAAATACTTTAATTTAAAATTAAATACATTTATAGAATTAAAACATTATTTTTCCCCATTATTTTTCCGCCATTATTTTTCCATAAAGTTTTCCTTATATATCCGTCAAAACATAAATAACCACAAAACACACGTAACAATAAAATGGGTGATTCTGCCGGAAAAAGAGTGGTCCTTTGGTTTTATCGTCCATATATCTCTTTACTCGAGTTCTTGATACGTATGGGTCGAAATTTATGATGAATATGGTTCTTATAAGAACATAGACCCGTTGATGAGAGACGCGTTACGGAATGGTTAAGGAAAGAAGCGATTCTCTGAGTGTATTTGACGTGAAGGCGATTCTACATTACGGAATGGAGGAGCAAACCATTGGAAGTGAAGCAATGTGGGAGCGGTTCGTCAAGCAAAGGAAGGAAAAAGATGAAGTGAAAAAAGCCCGTTCGATTACACATTTGATGATGCGGAAATAGGGTAACAAATCTTGAAGCATTGTTTGAGCAGTTCGTCAAGCAAAGGAAGGAAAAGATGGTGCGAGTTCTAGCAAAGCGGGAAGTAGAAGGAAAATAATTGAATGGCGAGTTGTTTCGTTTGATCTGTTTCGTTTTGTTGTCAAGTTGTTTCGTTTGAGTTGTTTCGTATGTCGTGTGTAGCATATGGTCTATGTCGTGTTGTGTATCATATCGTTTGAGTTGTTTCGTTTGCTTGCGAGAGTTGTTTCGTTTGATCTGTTTCGTTATGTTGTCAAGTTGTTTCTTTATTCATGTGTAATTTAGTATTGGAAAAGGGTGTTTGGAAACCATAATCTTGTTAACTTAGAACATGGTCAAATTGAAAGGTACATAGTAATAAGTGATATGTTAACTTAGAACATGACCGACTTTACAAATCCAACATGTGCTTTGATTTATAAAAATACTTAGCGGATACATATTACAAGAACAACGACAACAACATCAACAACAACAACAACAACAACAACAACTACAACAACAACAACAACATCAACAACAACAACTACCGAACAACAACTACATCAACAACAACAACTAAAGAACAACAACAACAACAACATTACAACAACAACTAGAACTACAAGAACAACAACTACTACTACATACGAAGATTATCCATGTCACCTAACACTCACGAAGTAATGCATCCGGTGACATGCGTGGTCGTCGGGAATCCTTGCCATTTCAAGTTTGGCCTCCGCAACCTTACTCTTGTCTCTAGCACATGTTTTTGTGTTTCCGGCAAGCTTATCCTAAGATCTTTTCATGGCACTCGAGCACTCTGTTGGTGCGAGATTGTTCTTAAGTACTCGTCAAATGCATCCTTCCACATAAAATATCCGCACCCATTATCTTTTACGAACATTACATAATAAGAAAATTCTAAGAGATTACAACCCAATTATTTGTATATTTACATAAATAAGAAATGTATGATTGTTCACCTTTGTGAGAGGACATGAATAATATTGTTGTCGGATGAATATTCTCTATCGATGTTCTTAATTTTATATTTCTGCTCCACAAGAACACATGAAAGGATTAAATGGCTCCATCTCGGGTTTTGAAATTTGTGCGAAGATAAGAGGTTGTGAGGTTGAGTGGTTTTGAGGATAAGATCTGGTGGCTTTTGGTGGGATAAGATCTCAAGTTTTCTTTATGTGATATATAGAGCAGATCTGGTAGATTTTGGTGGGAAATTTTGGCGCGGTATTTTTGGAGGAAGTTTTGGCGCCATTATTTTTGGAGGAAGTTTTGGTTGGATGTTTTGATGAGATAAAGAGTTATAGACTACGATATCACCTTGACTTGTTAGTATAACGATATCACCTAGACTCGTTAGTGTTACATATCATGTATCACGATACTATCTATAATTCATCCGAATTTAACATGTCATGTATAACGACATTATCTTGACTCGTTCGTTTAACATTTCATCCGTTTTAATTTATATAAAAATTTATAATTAATTTTAAGAATCCAAACAACCTCGAGTAGCGAAATTTTAAGAATCCAAACATTATCTTGACTCGTTCGTTTAACATTTAATTCGTTTTAATTTATATAAAAATTTATAATTAATTTTAAATCATTTTCAATCAATTTTATAACTAATTTAAACTTTATATAACTAATTAATTAATTTTAAATTATTTAAAAGTTTATAACAAATTTAATTTATTTAGTATTAATTAAATAATTTAAACACATTATATTATACATAAAATAAAGGGAAAAAAAAAGACAAAAAGGGCGACAATGTCGTGCCCTTTTTACCCAAAATTTCACGAAAAGTTAAATAACCCGCAAAAATAATTCGGGAAAAAAAAACAAAAGGGCGACATTGTCGTCCCTATTTGGTCGTCCCAAAAAACAACAATAATTGCGGATCTCTTTCTTCTCTATCTTCAACACTTACAAAAAAACCCAACAAAAAGCGCTATCACTCCTCGTAAAAAAAAAAAAATCGGGAAAAATCACAAAAAGCAATTTTCTTCAAAACACTACTATCACTCATAACCATCAATTACACACGCACCACTTGTGCACAATTTGTATAATTTTGTTATTTTGTAACATTTAAAGGTATTTTTTTGATAAAATTTGGTTTGTTAATTTAATTTCTTTAATTATGGTTTGTTTACAATGGTTTTATGTTGTGTTTGTGTTGGTTAGATGGTCCACCGCCACTCACCACCACCGTGAACCACCACCGTGAACCACCACCAACAACCCATGTTGCAGCTCCACCACCACCACCTTTTGTGTTGGTTAGTGATTTTTTAATTTTGTTAATGTGTTTTGAGTACGACAATGTCGTGCCTTAAGTTTTATTAATTAATTTGGTACGACAATGTGTTTTGGGACGACAATAGTTTGTTTAACTATGGTTTTATGTGTAGTGTTTGGGACGGTAGGGACCGTGGGGTGTTTGGGACGGTAGGGACCACCTCTTTTTTCTCTCTTTTCTTCTTTCGTGTATTTCTATATATATATATATATATATATATATATATATATATATATATATATATATATATATATATATATATATTACTTTATATAATATATATATATATATATATATACTTTTATTACTTTGTCGATAATGAAAATGATATGTGATATCGGAAAAAACATGTGATATGTTATTATTACTTATAAACTTAAAGTCGTGTTATAATGAAAATGATATGTGATATATATGTTATTAATTGTCGATAATGAAAATGATACTTGTATTCTTGTTTTTAGGATTTTAGTGATTAATTTTGGAAATTCCCGTCGAAGTTAATCATCCTATAGAAAACCGTCGAAATTAATTTATTAGAAATTAATTTGGAAAGTCCATTTGGGAATGCTTTTGAATGTTTTGTCTCATTTAGGATATGGATGCGTATAAGCTGTTTTACTATTTGAGAGAAATTGACGGTATTTCCTTTCACTCCTACGAATATGTCTTTAATGCACATATTTGGGGAGTTGAGAAATCTTGCCAATTTTTTCAAATAGTAAATCGATTATCTCGCATTCATATATGAACGACACATTCAAAGAGTGGAGTTAGGATTGCCTTCCATAGTTGCACTAGGTAAGCAGAACGACTCATAATTACGTCTTTTCATGTTTGAATATGTATGTATATATACAAATTAATTTTTTGAATATGTTTTTACAACATCATGACAATTGATAAGAGTTGGACCCTTTGTATCAACCGTAATTCCCCGAATTTTTAAATGGTCTTTTGCATTCATCGCGCATTGTAAGCCATTGGTAAACCCCATCACAAAAATGATTCATTGCCCATGTGTTCGTTGTGGTAACGCTCCAACTAAATTGGATGCGCTCAAAACTCTTGAGTTACACATATCTAAATCTGGGTTTGACACACTTTATACCCTTGGAAATATCACGGTGAACCACTTCCTCCACCGTAGTACATAACATACCACAACCACCTTCACTGAACACATGAACATGGATGCATTCTTCCAAGATATTTCTGCGATAATGTCCCAACTCCACCATCTCAAACAACGGTTTCTCAACGGATCAAACAACGGGTCCTCAACCGGCTCAAACCGGTGATCATAACATTACTAACAAGTACGAAGAGTTACTTGCTAGGTCCACCCAAAAGTTGTACCCGGTTGTGATATGACTACATTGGGCTTTACGTCGAGCTTTCGCATCAAGGTCTTACATAAAATAAGCGATGTCGGGTTTAACAAGATTCTAGCTCTTTTGCAAAAGGCATGTCCCCTAGTAAAGGATTCAATTTCCCACCGTCATACTATGAAATCAAGAAGACATACAAAGATATCGGGTTAGGATACGAATCGATCCATGCTTGTATAAATGATTGTTTTTATTTTGGGGATCGAGATGAGAACAAAAGTCTCAATAATTGTCCAATGCAGCGAGTAGATGGAAAACCAAAAGACAAAGGGAAGAAAGTTGCCAACAAGGTGTTGCGTTACTTTCCGTTAAAACCTAGACTACAACGTATGTTCAACACAAAAGACATCATAAAGTGGATGACTTGGCATGCTCTTGGACGGTCTAAGGAAAGCGGTAAGATGAATCACCCGTGTGATGGTCAAGCATGGAAAATTTTGACATAATGAAACACGAGTTTTCTCGTGACCAGAAAGCGTCCGATTAGGGTTGGTGCGATGGTTTCAATCCGTTTGGCAACATGAGTCAAGGTTACTGACATGTGGCGGTGATATTGACAACATACAACACACCCGCGGATGTGTATGAAAGAGACTTCTTTAATGTTGGCGATGTTAATTCACGGCCCTAAATCGGTGCAAAGGACATTGATGTTTTCTTGCGACCTTTGATCAAAGAACTCAAAGAGTTATGGATAGGAGAGTGGACTTTAGGCGACTGCTACGGTACTCATTTCAAAATGAAAGCGGCGGTTTATGGACTATCAATGACTTTCCATTTCAAGTAGTTTGTGCGGGTGGGTTGGACAAGGCTACTATGCATGCCCACATGTAATCAGGACACTCCATCGCTTCTGTGAAGCATAAAATCGCTTATGTTGGGTATAGAAGATTCTTACGCGTAAGTCATCCCGAGGAAAAACATAAGGAATTCCATGGTAAACACGAAAAGAACCCTCCTCCTAAAAGCTTTACCCATGAAATCATGATTCAAATTAGTAAAGTCTTTAAGCGTGTCTCGGGAAGCATCCAAATACTTTAAAAATAACCTAAACCAAATCGACAAATCGAATTGAATTGGAGTAAGCGTTCTATCTTCTGAACTGGAGTATTGGCCGTTCTTCTACTAAAACACAATCTCGATGTCATGCACATCGAAAAGAGCGTCTTGAGAGTGTCTTTGAATACCTTGTTAATGAACGACAAATCCAAAGACACGCTAAAGGCAAGGCAAGACTTGAAAACTTTGGGAGTTCGAAAGGAGTTGTGGCTCGTTGATAAAGGAAATGGGAAGTTCGATAAGCCTCATCCAACGTACTCTTTCACACCAGAAAACAGAAAACTTTTTTGTAAATTCATCAAAGGAGTTAGACTACCTGATGGGTTTGGATCGAACTTCAAGAAAAAAGTGACCGCTGATGATAACAACATAACGGGCCTAAAATCTCATGACTGTCATATAATGATCGTGGTTACTTCCTTATGGAGTTCAGTGATACTTACCTAAAGACATTTCAACCCCATTAATCGAGCTCTGCTTATTCTTTAAGCGATTTGTGCTCAGTTTGATCTGACGGGACATGGTGAAAGCTAAAAAGCAAATGATCGAGGTTATGATTAATTTAGAGCAAATATTTCCTCCTGCTTTTTGACATAATGATTCATTTGGTTATACATTTACACGAAGAGGCTATTCTAGGTGGCCTGTTTACTACGGTGGATGTATCCATTTGAAAGATACATGAAAAACTAAAAATTATGTAGAAATAAAGCGAGCACGAAGGTTCTATAGCGAGAGGGTTATGTTGCGGAAGAAGCATTAACTTACATTCGCGTTATCTTAAGGATGTCGAGACAAGATTTAATCGTCTTGGCAGAAATGATGACGGTTTGCGAACAACCAAATAAATTCCAGTGTTCGGTTCGTAGGCAAACCGGTGGGTAGAAAACGCCCGACTCGGTTGAATCTGAGATGTTATGCGGCGGTTGTATGGTTTATACTTAACAATGATCACGAAATAGAAGCGAACATCTGGCGTACAAAAGTATGTTTCTTCTTTTTATATTTTGAAGAACCCTTTTTTCTTAAGTTATTTGTTTCGATGACTTATTCATTACCTTTGTGCGTTGAATTTCCTAACGATACCGTGGAAACAAGTTTTCCTCCTGGTTCAATCACAAGGTAAACACATTAGATATATTACCTTGTAGTCGAGTTATTGCTCATCTAAATCTGTTTGTATCTCTTTCGTAGATTCGTGAAAAAAGCGTGGCAAAAGACCCAGTTGTAGTCGAGTTACTCTCTTTGGCATGTGGACCTTCATCTAGTGCAAGTACATACCCGCATGCATAGTGAGCGGTGTGAAGTTCTTGGTGCATGGCGCGATAAACTTCATACCACTCAAAGCGGTGGAGTTTCAACACCGGGCTGATGGAGCTATGTATTATGGTCAACTAGAAGAAATTCTAGAGCTCACTTATATGGGCAACCGTAAGGTTGTGTTGTTCCGATGTATATGGTTCGACACCGTAACCCTACTAACCTACGCCACGCTCGGACGTTCTTACATTGATCATGGCATACATCATATTTTGGTGAGCGGGATGCTTTTAGAAATCAACAATACATTCTTGCGACACAAGCAACACAAGTCTTCTACCTTGAAGACCACGCTGAGCGACCACCTCATTGGAAGGTTGTCGAAGATGTTCATCATCGGAAGATCGGCATGGGGATGTGGTAGATTCTTATCGAGGATGTTATACATGGCGTGAGTTCATCGATGTTGCATTGTCTGTTGGTTTGTTGGTTTTGAGTATGCGAATTTGAGTGTAAATGATGAATCGTGAGTGGGCGCCCACGGATGTTGTTCTTTGAAGAAGATCTTGATTTTGTTACTAATGAAGATAACGTCGTTGCTCATGTCCTTGATGATGATGATGTTGGCGTGTCGATGATGATGAAGTGAACCCACTATTGTTGTTGAAGAAGTTTTATCTAGTGATGATTCGATTATGACAATTAATTGTTTTGAATTGTAATTTGATTATGACAATTATTGTTTTTAAATTGTAATTTGAATGAAATTGTTACTATATGTTTATATGAATGTATATTTATATGAATGTGTATATTAGTGTTAATTGGTCCACGAAATTATGTGTTCTTTTACTTGTACTTTTACGGATGGCGTGTGTACAACCTAGATCACACAGCGGGGATCTTGGCGGTGATCCACCAAGGCGGCCCTCATTTACTTTTTGGGCTATATTCGCGGGTAACAAATTGTGATTTTTATTTTATTATTTTATTTTTATTATTATATAATTTTATTGATAAAGCGAATTTTTTTACATGTATTTTCACAACTTAATAACTTATATTTGTAGGTTCAATGATCACGGTGTGGCGGCAAATCGGGCCTTAAGGAAGGCTTTTAGGAGAATAACGGATGACCTTTGCCTATAGGCTTTGATCACCGATGATCAAGGCACCTTCACCGTGTGAGCACTTATGCAATGCGGTTAAGTAGTCTTATTGGGGAACAAGTGAGGCCACTTCCCTTGATTGCGATTGGGAAGAAATTCTGATTCTTATAAGGCGCATATAATGCCGACACTACTGAGTTATATTTATTGTTTATTTTATTTCTATTCTTATTGTTATTGACCGTTTAGATATGCTTGTTATATTTAAATTGTGTGTTTGTTTAAATCGTATACTTTTTTGAGACCTATTTCAACTGGCGCCTTGGTTGAATAATGAGAACAATTCGGGTTGGACGAGAATATTTATACGGTGGGGAAAGGGTAGGACTTGGGCTATGGTTACAGAGAGGACGCTATACTGAAAATACAAACACAGGCTCAAGTCTAGATACTTTGATATCCACGAGACACCATGGCGGCAAGGCACATCCGCCACCCAAGAAATCACGGGGAGCAGAACCCAAGAGGAATGGGAGATGTTGGTTGTTGGTGGTTAGACCCGAAGCGGATGGCAAGATCGACCACAAATGCGGAAAATCGATCTAAAAACAAGATTATAACTTACCAAGGTCGGCGATCGTTCGTTCAAGGGCCAACATTCATGTAAGACTCGTTATAATTTTGTGATTTTAAAGGTTTTATATTGTTTATATTTACCTCGTTATCAATTTATTTTATATTGTATGTATAGAGGGTCAACAATAACAATCAAAATGAAGACACGCTTGAAACTTGGAGGAGATGCCATTCAAAAAGATGGCACATTTGAGGCGAGAGAGAGCGAGGCGGCTTACGTAAGTAGTTTATCTCTTAACATGCGTCATTATATTAAGTTACTTCTCATTTATTACTTTTTTTTCCTTTTTTTTTTTTTTTTTTTTTTTTTTGAAATTACAGAATGAGATGAGGGCCTTTAAAGAGCAAGTCGAGCCGGTCTCATCCGTACATGAGCGACTTGGAAATATTGCGTGTAGTTCAAGTGATAACCGCCGAGCCAGGCGGCGGCGGAGGTTACACGGTGGTGGCTCAACCGCTCGCGAGTTCACACGTGGGCATGTTCTTGAAGATTACGTTACTAGGGATCATATGGCGGGCGATGAGGAAACCAAGGCTGCTCGAAGCAGGCTCGTCGGTGGCGAAGAAGGCTGCGGCTAGGCAAGAGTCTGCATGGCTAAGGAAGCTTGTGCGTGCCCAAGCCTTGATTGGGACATCTGGATCTTACCTTGAATTTTTGTCCCACTACAACCAACAAGGTAATCCATTTTCACCTCCCTTTCCTCGGTACCCATTCCTACCCTTTTCCCCTCCGCCCTTATGGTTTCCAAGCTTCCACTTTCAACCCCAATAATGCATTTGCGGTTGTTATCGCCCCCTTTCCAAACTATCACGTGCGGGTACTAGTTCGAACTATGCTATGCCGCCACCGGACCTTAACGGTACAACTCACAAAATAATCCTCATTTGGGCCAAAATGATCATGTTGATAATAATGATTTGAATAATAATGATGATGATAGTGGGGATAATAATGAGGCGGAAGCGAGTCGGGTGTGAGTCGAGGCGTGATTCGGCGGCGAGTTCTTTGAGGAGTAGGCGGGAAGTTAGTTTGTGAATTTTAGACTTATTAATATTATGGAATAGTATTGTATTTGTCGAATGTTATCGTGGATTTATGTTAACTTTATAACTTTTGGACATGTTAGCTTTATAAGCTAGTGACTTGTTTATTTGAGACATGTTATTTAGGATGTTAGTTTGAGACTTGTATAGTTTAAGAGTAGTTTACTTTGTATCGTATTTGTTAAATGGTATCGTAGAATTGTGGAATGTTATTCGATCCGTTTAGTAATTTGGTATTGTATCATATTGTCGATTTGGTATTGTGGATTGTGATTGATTCTGAGTTGCATTTGTTTTGGTAGATTTTTAGGAAAAAATCCGGAAAAATCTGGAAAATCTGCAGTTTCACGCATTTTTTTTGCCCACCCAGGAAAATTAGGGACGACATTGTATCCCTAACAAAGCATGTCGTGCCATTACGCACAAAGTGGCCACGTGTTTTTCACGTGTATATACAATTTGCACGACATTGTCGTGCCTTTTGCAATTTAATTAACGTTTTTCCGTTAATTTAAAAGATTTAAAAAAAAAAAAAAAGTGCGACATTGTCGTGCCTTTTTTGCAAAAGATGTCGTGCAAAAGGCGATTTTCGGGTTGAATTTTATTTGGGCCCCACAACATCGTCGTCCCAAAGTATAAAGCAAATGTCGTGCCAAATTTTTGGGTCAACCTGATAGGGTCGACCAAAAGCGCGACGTGTCGTCTTTTTCTTTGGGTCGACATTATTTGCATTTTGGGACGAGATTGTCGTGCCAAAATACACATTTTTGTAGTGTGATTGTTCGGTTTATTTAGTTCGATTAAAAAAAAAATGAGTAAAATGAATTGGAAAATTGGATTAAATCAAACCGAAACAAAATTTGATTTCGATTCGGTTTTTGGGATGACTTACATAATTTATATTTTTTCATATAATTATATAGATTTTTAGCAACAAAAAATATTTCAAGATTAAAAGATGTTATATTTATACTAGCCAAGAGTTTTGATATATTTTATATATAAAAATTAAAAAAACATATATATTTCTGTGAATTCTGTTTTTGATTCAGTTCGATTTTTATATTGCCAAAACTATATCCATACCGAAGACCAAATATTTAATTCGGTTCGGTTTTTGGCAAATACTGTTCGGTTACAAATTCGGTTCGATTTTATTCGGTTTGGTTTTGGTTTTCGGTTCCTCCGAGTATTTGTGAACACCCCTAGTTAGTGACCAAAAATTTGGGTTGGACCTAACAAGCAGTCAAGCACCATATCATTTCTTTATGTTACTTTTCTACAATTTTGGGCTTGGTCCAGCATAAAAATTCAAACACAGTTGTATTTAAGTTGCTCAAGACTATACGATTACGCATTATGAATAGTTAATGGACTATACGCTGATAGCTATTGCAATAACAATATCTAATTCTTGTAAGATAATATGATTGAATGATTTTATTAATTGATTGATTACAATTACATCGTCTTTATAATATAAATAGCACTGGACGAAATATTCTAGACTGGGCTTTGGCCCGTTACATAATACAGGCTAACAATTATGCCAGAACAAAGTATGAACAGGTAAGATTGCAGACAGATATATTCTTACCCAAGGGTAGAAACATCTTGAACAATGCTACCGGAAAGTTGGATAGTTATTTATCCTTTTAAGCAGCTATTGCTGCTTTTTATTTATACTAATACCACGAAGTACATAAATAATCGATGCAGATTACATACGAGTATGAATGTTTAGTCGCAAACGTACATATGAGGTATAAACCATTTGTCTTAAGTTTTTTGAGCCATGTATATCTTTTATGTTGAATGGTCATTAAAATTAAGAGGACTAGGATCGACCGTAGCATAGGACAGAAGCTCATGATCATGCTCGAATATCTCCATTTCATCGGATTTCAATGATACTGTGGCTTCAACACTACCAGCCTTTAATGTGTTATTCAAAGCCACGATTCTTGAGAATCCTGAATTCATAACATAAAACCATATCGGCTTTCCCCATCCAAAATCCAATTCATACATCCCACTATTTAGTATGCTTGTAATGAATAGACAATTATCTCCATCTTCGGTGGCATCCGTTAAATCTTTTAATGATCTTAGTATTTGGTTAAATTTCTCATGTCCCTTTTCACCTTTGATGGATTCAATGTGATCCGAGTTAATCTTGGCTATTGATTCTCTAATTTCACCCATCAACGTTGGCAAGTCTGGCTGGCTTTCAGGAAAGCAAATGGCGGTAGCTGTGCGGACAAGGTTTCCAATGGTGTTGTATGGTAAAGGAGGTGACGCCCTTTTACGGAAATTTACATATGACAATAAAGCATGGGGTGACTGTGGACCCATGGGTCTGACTATTGATGAGGCTTTGGCAACAGTCTTCCAAATTAATGATGATGTTGCCTCCGTGCGAGTTGGGCCACTTCTTGGTGCTGATAAGCCGGTGCAGGCAACTTGTTGTGCCTTGAGTGAAGCTATAGCCACAGAATCGAACAGGAATCTCTTTGTTATAACGGATTCAGTGCTTGTGAACTTGGAAGGCCATGAATAGTTTAAAGAAGGGTTGTTGGGAAAGACTTGAGAAGCCATAAAACTTAGTGACATTCTTTCCGGAGAACCTCTAGCGGCTGCTGCCCATGCTTTCATAAACAAGAAATACGTATGGCCATCAAAGATCTTGTGTGTAGCGCTCATGGAAAGGCCAATCCCTCCACAATTGAAAATGTTTACCTGATGGTTCACAATATAAGTAAATAAACAACCAAACATAGAATACGTACGTGATTACATGGTATCTACATTCATGAACTTGAATAGAGAAACTCACCTGAACACCTATAACATAATTTCCTCTTGAAGATTCTCCAGTTCTAGGGCTATTAGGAACGAACTCTCTCACTTTTTTGTCATCTGGCTGACGTAAGAATTCTTTGAGACTCTGATTGACGCGAGTCTCAATGAAATTGACTCCTTTGTCGTTACACTCAATGTGCAAGTTGTTCTTAACTTCTCCAGCAATAGGATAGAATCGAGTCAGAATCTGAGATAAACTCTCCTTGAGGTTCTTTATAACGTCTGTAACACTAGAAACTTTCTTATGAGGAAAAAACAATATTAAAGGGGTGTAGCAATCATGAAACCATTGGTCAATAATTGATAGGTTGAAGGTTCTTAGATTGTTTGGAGTTTGAGAAGCCGGTTTTATGGCTTCTCTGCAAGTTATTTCAAGATCCACCTTCTTCTCAATATTATCATTGTTTTCATGCTTTATGCCTTCTTTTATCGACCTGCAAGTTATTTATGGTACAATTATGAAATAAGCTAGTTACTATATCAAATACTTAACAAACTAAGAAAAAATGAGGATGCCAACCTGAATGAGGATTCAGTCCCATTTACAACTGTTGAGGTACTATATTGGTGACCATAAAGCAAGGATGTTGACAGCCTTATTGACATCCAACCATGAGAATAATCACCAAATTTTGAAGCTCCACGAAGACCATATTGCTTATGGTTTAGGAAATAGTTCCGGGTCGCTTTTTGGGCTGCAAATATAATCTTCATTTTCTATAATGATAAACTAATTAAACACACAACTTCCTTTTATAGAGATTATTGCAAAGCTAATGCTATTTCACTAGCTAGCTATTATTTACTACCCTCAATCCACGTAAATCTCTTTTGAGTTACATTCTAGTTAAGGATATACAGTATCATATATGGTAACATAAATTCTATGGCAACCGGATTAGTTTCAACAACGTATCACATCCATCTGAATAAACGCAATGACAATTGCCAATGCAAGTTCGGTTATTGCAACTTAAATATTACAAAACGGACTACAAGACTAGCTTCACAAATTACAGATATCACCCCCCACCCCACCCCACAAACACCCACATAAAAGTAAAATAGAATAGAAAATAATTGTGTTTACATACTTGATCAATTATATTTTTAACCATTAGGGTTGACGTGATCAGGTCGGCGGGTTCAAACAAACAAAATACTCCGTACATATATAGCTAACATCATGTATCTTTTAATAAACAAGTGAGATTAAAGACTAAAGAGCAAAGATTAATCTAGATGAACTCGCCTTAAACATCAAAATTCAGGGGAATGTTGGAGCTCCAAAGAACAATGATTCATCCAGATGAAGTTGGTCACCTTAAACTTGATCTTGATATTAACAGGCCATGCATGTATCTTGAGTTATCATGAAAAAGGATCATATTTTTCTCGACCTAAGCTTCAATATCGTTCCTTTGTCATCAAATCTAAATCCTGGTTTTGTATAACAAATATGAAGCTATGTATGTTATTTCAACTTTCAAGCATGTGCTTACAAATTAACCCACGAATGGAAGAACATCGCCGTTAAATACATATATATAAATGGTGATATAAGGGATATCGGATAGTTTAGAAGTGCACCATATTTCTACTTCTTATAATTATAATCACACAAATATTGAAACTATTTTATAAATCAATAGATCATCTAACTACATGTTCACTTCCGTTTTTACAAAATTATAATAACAACATTGTGAATGATTACCTTGTTGATCTTTCTAAAATCAGTTTTTTTTTTTTTTTTTTTTTATCTTTGATAGATCGATGTGTGATAGTTTACATTCTTCTAATCCGAGCTCTAGATAGTTGTTGTACTTGTTGATCGTGAATTATTGAATTTGTTGCCACACATATTGACTCTTGGTGAATTTCTCATCTTACATAATAGGCTATACATAGGCATAGCCATAGATAAACCTAGCTAGCACAGTACATACGCATAGCGATAAATGTACCTAGCACATTGCTGTTAGCGATCGAAACCAAACGACATATTAGAAATTTTGTAACACATTACCCTATTTCATGCTATTGAAGGTAAATGATATTAGGGGTCTCTTTGATAAGATAAAATGAAATAACAAATGAATAAAATGAATTTGTGATAAGTTAAATAAAGTAATGGAATGATTTATTATTATTATAATCAAGTTTGGTTAGTATGTTAACATGTAAACAAAATGGATAAGAATAGCATTAAAATAATTTTTGGTGATAAAAAAGTTTTATTTTATACAATGAGTTAAGGGTGAGCAAATAGACCGGATGGACCGGACCGGACCGAAACCGACCGGACCGATGGACCGGCGGTCCGGTCTCGGTCTAGGGTTTTTGCCGGATTCGGTTTCGGTCCGGTCGGACCACAAACCCGAAATTGCCTTGTTGGACGGACCGGCGGGCCGGACCGACCACATTCGGTCTCGATCTCGGTCTAGTGTTTTGCGGATTCGGTCTCGGTCGGTCCGGTTTTCGGTCGGTCCGGTTTTCGACCGATGAGCACCCCATTGAGTACTTAAAAGAAGGCTTTTATGCAGTTTTGATTTTATTACAAAACGTAATAAAAAAAGGATCTCTCATAAATGAAAATAATAGTTTTTGATGTAATAGGTCATTCCATTCCGTAATTGTGAGCAAATTAAACATGTTTTTTTGATGTTTTCCTCTGTAAGTTTTATTACAACATACCAAATTTCTATTTATAGTTGATGAATGAGGGTTAAAAGTCAGAGTGTTCATTTTTTTTGTTTTTTATGTTGAATGGTGATTAAAATTAAAAGGATGTACTAGGATCGACCGTAGCATAAGACAGATCGAATATCTCCATTTCATCGAATTTAATGTTATTGTGGCTTCAACACTACCAGTCTTTAGCGTGCAGTGTCATTCAAAGCCACGATTCTTTAGAATCCTGCATTCATATCATAAAACCAATAAGCTTTGCCCGTCCAAAATCCAATTAGTACATTCCACTATTTAGTATGCTTGTAACGAATAGACAATTATCTCCATCTTCGATGACATCCGTTAAATCTTTTAATGATCTTAGTATTTGGTTAAATTCCTCATGTCCCTTTTCACCTCGGATTGATTGATGTGATCCAAGTTAGTCTTGGCTAGTAATTCTCTAATTTCACCCATCAACGTTGGCAAGTCTGGCTGGCTTTCAGGAAAGCAAATGGCGCGCAGTAACTGTGCAAACAAGGTTTCCAATGGAGTTGTAAGGTAAAGGAAGTGAAGCCTTTTTACGAAAATTCACATACGACAATAAAGCATGAGGTGATTCTGGACCTATGGGGATGAGGCTTTGGCAGCAGCTTCCAAATTAAGGATGATGTTGCCTCCGTTCGAGTTGAGCCACTTTCTGATATTGATAAGCCATTGCAAGTAACTGGTTAGGCTTTGAGAGAAGCTATAGTCGCGGGATCAAACATGGATTCGGTGAGCAAAGACGAAAAAATTATTATCAAAAGAGTTTTTATTAGTACACTAAATTCAAAAAAAATGTAATGAATATAGGCTAAAAAATAATAGATGTTCATGAGCATTAATGAACATATGAGACATTTGGTCATATTCATTCACCTAAGCAATTACATATAAGACTGTTCCAAAACACCTAAGTAATCTGTATCCCAAACATGTCCTAGTTGCTTTCTCACTTGGTGTTGTTTGTGCAAGCTTCTTATGACGGGCTTAATATGGACATTCTTATTATGCTATATGAAGAAGACTAAAGTTGTGCTCCTTATGAAGAAAGATAGAAAGATAGAGGGGGCTCCTTGTTACTTCCCTTGCTATATATATGTGGTCCCTCTCCTAGGGTTGAATCACTCAACATACGCAGTCTTCCTCTTGACTGCTAAATCTCTCTCCCTCCAAATATTTGTGTACTAGGATCTGTTGATCCATTTTTGTCTTGTATCTTTGATCATTTGATCTTCTCTAGTTTTTTAACAGTTTGATTACGTTATTGTTCAAACTGTGCCGACTATTGTATTTCATTGTTGAATAAAAGGAACTTGTTGCTCTGTCTATCTGTTTGATACCATCACACATGGTATCAGAGCTATAGGCTACTGATTATCTTCAAATCCTGATCTCTAGGGTTTTCTAAAAATTGGGGGTTTCTTGATCTTGATATCTCCGGTGGTAATTATTTGTGTTCTGGGACGTTTGTGGTAATTGGATTGGTGTTTCTGATCCTATTGGTGCTCAATTGAAACAAATTAGGGTTTGTTCCAAAACCCTAATTAATTCTGAATTGGGGGTTTTGTTCTTGGAGGGCTCTCTGGTTCTAATTGATCATTATCTTCCCTAGACTAAGTGAATCTAGGGTGATTGTGATTGGTCTTCACTTCTTTCGCTGCACAAAGCACTGTAAGTTCTTCTCCCTTTCTTATTCAACAGTATTCAAGTTGAGTGGGTGCAAACGGGTAGGTTAACACCTTGATTCGCCACCTCTGAGTGGTGTGAATACCTGCTCTGTCCTACCCCAGTCCAAAGGCTTGGTACTTGTTGAACCGTGGGTGTGAGTTATTTATTTACTTGCATTTTTTTCTCTTCTAGTTGAAGGAGGATAAATTTAGTTAGGTTGGAGGTTGATTTGGGATTGTTGCCTTTACTGATTGAGGTTGGTGTTGTTGCTTTCCTTGTTTATTTGTATTTCTCTGTGTTGTCACCATGGTTGAGGGTGATGATGAACATGCTAATAATGAATCCAGGTTTAATGAATCTATGCTTAATGAATATGTGATTAACTCCTCTTCTGAATTGAAACTTACATTTGGTGATACTCTCTACTTGCACCCTAGTGACACTAGTGGTAATCCCATTATATCTGTGAAATTAACTGGCTCAGAAAATTATAAATTATGGAGCATTGCCATGACATTTGCCTTAAGAAATCATAATAAACTTGGTTTTGTTGATGGAACTTGTAGAAAGGATGTCTCAATGCTAGTCTTGCTAATCAATGGGATATGTGTGACTACATTGTTCTTACTTGGATTCTAAACTCTTTAAGTCACGAGCTGTTCTTTGGTGCTATATACTCTAAAGCGCTTATGAAATGTGGAATGACTTAAAAGAAACCTATGACAAAGTTGATGGATCATTGTCTTTAATATACATAAAAACATCAACTCTTTGGGTCAAAATGGGTCTCTCTTCTTGATTACTACAATAATCTTAACTCATTATGGAAACAATTTGACTCCATGATCGGTCTTCTACATGTACTTGTGATCTTTGGAAAACATTTTGAAAAACACAACCACTAATCAAGTTAATGCGGTTTTAATGGGTCTTGATGACACTTATGTGCCTATCGAAGCAATATTTTAACTAGGGATCCTTTACCATCATCAAAATCTTTGTTTCTATTGTGTCGGGAAGAATCCATAGGAACTTCTCTGCAGGCTGGATCCACCAAACCAAATGTGTATGCTTTTGCTTCAAAAATTTTTGATAATAAGAAAAGAGGAAACAACAATTACAAAAGCTCAAATCTCACTTCTGGGAACAATACCTCTGGTAACAACACTAACAATAGAGGACCCAATCTTAATCTGAAATGCTCTAACTGCAACAAACCTGGTCATACCATTGATAGATGTTATGATCTTGTTGGTTATCCTGCTGGTTATGGAAAAAGGAACTTTAACTATAATATTAAACCTGCTAGTAACAATGCTTCTTCTTCTTCTGATGCAAATCTTGAAAATAGAACTAGCAACTGTTAGGAATTAGAAATTCCCGGTATTAAAGAGTCGGTCACTTCAAGTATATGTAATCATTAGAAAGCTCGTAGTCGTAGTTATTTTAAGTTAAGTAGTATTTAGTTAAGTAACACCGTGGAGGACAGACGGGTCTTTACCACCTGTATGCACGATCCACAAACCCGATGTGTGGCGATTTATGTAAGACTATAAATACTCTCTACCTTCCAAGGTAGAGAGTTGGAGCTCATAATAATATCTTTCACTTTCTCTCACTAAGTTCCCTAAACCTCTAACTTTCTCTCTAGAATTCCATCTATATGCTACTTTGTGTTATGGTTTGATGTGTATGTGAAAAGTTATATCTTACAATTGGTATCAAGAGCCATGGTTAGATCATATCTTGCACATCTTTGGATTTCTAGTGGTTTTAGGTGGTTTTGAGTTTGAAAACGTTTAGTGGTTTTGCATCATTTGGTTGATTTCTTTTGTTAAAGTTTGAATTTTGTTAGTACTTTCATGTTTAGAATCATCACAAGTGTTTAGGTTTTCATTTGGTTAGCTTGAATCATCTTGGTTGGGTTGTTTTGGATTGAAAAGTGATGTTTATATGGTTTTCTTGCTAGCGACTTAGCTCACGGTTTATTTTCTTCATAGCGACTTGCTTTACAAAATTGTAGCGATTCTGTTTTAGACCTAGCGAGTTAGATCTAGCGAGTTAAAGTACAAGTAGTGGACTCTCCACTACAGTAGCGACAGTGGTAGCGACTTGGTGCATAGCGAGTTGCTCTTTAGCGACTTGTATCTCTAGCGACTTGTGTGGCAATTGTCGCCAAAATTTTGCTAGCGACTTGAGGTTAGCGAGTTACTACTTAGCGACTTGCTTTTTGTCTAGCGACTTGGGACCCTAGCGAATTAGTTGTCTAGCGAATTAAGGGTTAGCGACTTAGTGCATTATCTTCTAGCGACTTAGTGCATTATCCTCTAGCGACTTAGTGCATTATCTTCTAGCGACTTGGTGATTGTTTACGGTTTCTCTTGATTTAGTAAAATCCGTGAAAGAATCTATTTCCGGTTTAATCATAGAGTTATAAAATCCGTATAATCTGTTAACATGTCTACCAACGTCCCTACTATCATCTCCCATTGTTGCGAGGATGTACAAGCGGTGGCTCGGATACTCGTCCACCCATGCTTGCGAGGCCGACTACGACTCTTGGGCTCAACGAATCGATTGTATTGCCTTGGAAAGGAAAATGGTGTCAACATTCTCAAATCCATTGATGAAGGACCATATCGGGTTGAGGCGACTAGAGACATACTTGATACTAATGAAGATGGTACTCTGTTTACGGAATGGGCGGACCTAAGATGTATGATGAGCTTGATGATAAGGAGAAAAAGAGATTCGATCACGGATATCGGGGCTTGAACATTGTTCTTCAAGGTCTTCCTAAAGACATCTACAAGGCGATCAATCATAACAACGATGCAAAGGCGGTTTGGGATAACGTTAAGATGCTTCTCTCGGGTTCGAATTAACTATGGAAGCAGAGAATCCCAACTCTATGACAATTTGAGCACTTCAAGATGAAACAGGATGAGAATGTCTATGAGTACTATGTGAGATTTCATAAGTTAGTTAATGACATGAGGAACATCGAATGACTATGCCTAACATTCAATTTGAACTCAAAATTTGTGAACAACATGAATCCCGAATGGCACAAGTTTGTCACATTGTGAAGCTCACTAAAGGATTGAAGAATACAAATTATGAGCAACTCTATGCCTTCCTCCTTCGAATGAGAGACATGCTATGTTTGAAAATTGATTCTCAATCGGTTCAAAACCAACCGAGGAGAGACAAGCTCGGCTAATAACTCAACGACTTTCTACTCAAACATCAGAATCACAACCAAAGCATCACAAGTCATACCCTTGGGTAATGGTAATCACAAACTCATTCACGATCCTATGTTCAAACAAGGCGTCTTCGATGCTCACGTGGGTAACTTCATTAATCAACTAGCACTTCTCATTAGTCAAAACATGAATTCTCCCACAAACCAACAACAACCTCGAGGCGCATCTAACCCACACAATCAAGCCATCTGTTAAATATGGAAGGATCGTGGTGCAACCACTTCGGAAAGACAGTATGATCAAGGAAGAGGTGGAGTGGGAGAGGTTATGTTGGCAACGAATCGAGGAAGAAATGGTAACCAAGGTCAAGCTAAGCCAATCAAATGTTATAAGCGTGGTGGTGAAGGACACATTGCAAGGCGCACATCTCCAAAGCGTCCGCTGAATGCCGATTACCGGAGATAAGATTTCTGGCACAAGCTCAGACAATGGTGTTGCTTTGGATGAAGAGAATTCTTGTTTCTTCTTTGAGGGCAATGCCAAGACCTATGATGCGAGATGTGGATGAGCGGCCTATTCGGAGATAGGTCACAATCATCGAATGCCTTTCAAGTCGCCGATCGTGATGCATACGACTCGATGTAGATGATGGACCTCTGCACACACAATCTTTATGGCTAGCATCTCTCCAATGGTTTCTCCCAAGATCTCTTCTTCACCACAAGTGGCCTATCCAGGACAAACTCATCTCGGAGGTATTAAAACTATCGATGATCTTGATGTGCAACGGATGCATGACAAAGTACAATCAATGAAACTATTGAATCAAATATTGAAAATATGGGTAATAACAATATTGTCCCATACGATCAATACGTGAAACAAAGTGAAAGTGAAGTTGTACCAAGTGATGCATCTCCTGCGATCAACAATGACTATGTCTTTGATGAATACACCGCATGTGCTCGATGATTCCGTAATTTCGAACTTAATGCCTATAAGGGCGTGTTGCTATTTATGAACAACGTGCAAAATTTGAGTTGACCACTCGTGAGCGGGAAATGGATGACCAAGTGAGTACAAGTAATTAGAAAAGTAAGTTTAGAGAAGAAGTATTGAAACAAAATTACATTCCTTGCAAGAAAAACTTTCTAAAACAATTAAGCAAAACAAGAACTTCAAGAAAATGTGAAAATGCTTAAGCAAGAATTTAATGCAAAGGAATCAAAACTCTTGAGAGATTTTTCTAATCGAAAACTTTGAAAAACAAACTTGAAAACAAGTTGTACATACAAGGAAACACCATTCATCTTGCTCACATGGTCACTAAACATCGTGTCTTAAGCGATAAGCATAGCATTCCCTTGTTGAGGAACCAAATCCGAGGTAATTAAAAGGCTAGAAATGCTCATAAGGTGCTTTATGATGGTAATGAAATCCTTAAGCCTAGGCGAAACCTAGTTGCGTTGAGTGCACCGAGGAAGATAAGAAATCAAATGAAATCACTAGGAAAAGATGAATAAGAAACAAAATGATCCCAAATGCAAAGAGAAAACATAATTATCTCTCCTCACGATTACAAGAAGGAAAAGCTGGATTTCCTTGAACAAGTTTAAGCCTCGACATTGTTGACTCCCGAACAAGTCTTACGGAAAAAGGATTTAGATAAGCGAGGTGAAAATATTGTTGAAACAAACCCTCCCTTTGGAAAATGCCTAGAAGCGATTGTGTATCCTCCTAATACACCAATGCATCTTGTACCTAGAACAATTGCCACTAAAAGCAAGACATTAATTAGCCAATATGTTATATTTCAACTATTTGTTGATTTTGAGAAAACTTGCAAGAAAAGGATCACTTGTTGGTATAAGCGAAGGAGAAAGGGTTTTGAACAAATGAAAGAATGTTATTTAATCGAGGTCATGCCCTTCTTTAAACTTCTAAAAGATCACTTTGAGAGCCTTAAAAGGGAATAGAAAGCGATATTAAGGGAATGGAAAAGGAATTTGATGCAATGGTTGTTGAAGTTAGTGACTATGAGCGTGCTGTTTGAAATATAATGAGATTGAGAGAAAGAACTTGCATACATTAAATGAGAATCTTATTCTTGAATGTGTTGCTCAAGATGTGTTTTCAACGCTTCAAATTGCTCTATTAATGCTTCAAATTCCATGAACTATCTGTGGCCATGAAAGTCTCCATGATCGTGTCATTGAGCTAGAAAAAACTAATTCTAAACTAAGCGATAAAATTGAGCTGGATGATCACGACAATTTCGTTAAACATTTTTCTAAACTAGAAGTTGAGCATTTTAATTTACAACTAAAATATCAACATCTTAAAGAAAATGTCAAAACTTCAAATGTCAAGACATCTTGGATGCTCGAGTTTGATGCAGTTTTCAAATTAACAAGCGTGATGAGCAGATTCAAGCTCGGTGCAACACGATCGAAAGTTGAAAGCCCAAATCTCTCAATTAAAGGGTCAAGCGAACAATATGACGGGCTCCCAAATGCCTCCCCTTTAGATTCTCGAACTCTCAAACGTTTCATCTTCAAAACCTAGTAAATGCTTTACAAAAGGAAAGCGAAAGTTTTCTAGAAGAAAATGAAAAGGTTAAGCGTCATTTCAATGAGTTGTTTGAATCAATTAAAGTCACTCGTAACAAAAACAACGAACAAATAGCTTCATTGCAAAGGAAATTGAGAATCGAAGAGTCGGTAAAAGGGAAAATGCCAATGATCAATGAGGAAAATGTTGTATCAAAGGTTCACTCGGGTAATAAATATGCTTTATCGTGACATATGTTCCCTCATCTAAGGAACAACAAACTTGCCATTCAAACATATTTCTCATCCCTTAAGGATTGCTTAGAATGCTGCGTGAGATTGTTGAAGAGGATAAGCTAGAGAAACCTCATGATAATGCAATTGGACATGCATGCTTATATGCCAAACGATCTCAAGAAATCTTAGAATGCTTGATCACAATATGCCCAAAGACATTAGGTGAGAGTTAACCCTTTGATTCCATGCTCAATGCCTAAGGCCAAATATGATATGCACTCGATTCCCAATGTTTTGAATGTGAGCCGTAGTGTACCCTTGAGTAGTTCGATTCTAGATCATCAATGCTAAGAAAGAGAACTCAAATGTGCCTTCTAGGAGTAATAATCTCGGTACCTCTAGTTTTAAGAAAGTGAACCTTAGTGCACTGCATGTAGTTCGGATCGGCACATCTAAGCGGTGGTGCAAAAGCGAGAAAAACAAACTAATGTTCCCATTCCTCTACAGAGTAATCGGTGACATTAAAGGGAGCGGTCAAAGTCTCAAGACAATACAAGGAATGATAGGACCTCGCAAGCTAAGAATGTGCCTTTGGAAAAGAGTAGAAGAACAATCTAGGAACTTTAAGTTTGAATCGAATAAAGCGAATCGTGTTGATTCTAGTATTTGCCATAGGCGTCTTGTAATTAATTGAATTACGATACTATTTGCAAACCTTGTCTTGATGATCGCTTGAATTACATTTCTAATCATGGATGTGATGTTAATGTTACGCCTAATGATGTTAATTGTCCGATTAATATTGTTAATGCTAAAATTCATGCTAAGAAGGCTAAAAGGCAAAATGAAAGAAAGTTAGAAAAGCAAAGTGGAAACCCACGGGAAGAACATTCGATAAAATAGGCTTTTATTGGACACTGTTGGTCTTAAGACTAATCGATAATGCCCACTAGAAAATGGATGCCCTCTTGGTAGAACTATTCCCTTAAGAAGTGATCACACTGTGAGCAGGGCTATCACGACACTAGTCTTGCATCTATTCACAACGATTCCATTGCCTCAATTTACGATATGAATGCTTCTATTTACGATGTGGGTGTTCCAAACATTGTTACTAACCAAATGGAACCCATTCTTGCATGGGGATCCCAATTATCCGATTATCCATTCTTATGCGTGTTCAGCTGCGGATCGTTCAAATCGATTACGTGGTACCGGACTCAGTTGTTCCAAGCATATATTTGGAGACCGGTCGCGGCTCATGAACTTCGTGAGCAAATTCATCGGGGCTATTAGATTTGGTAATGATCATTTCGGTGCTATTATGGGTTATGGAGATTATGTTGTTGGTGATAGTGTCATCTCTAGAGTATATTATGTGGAAGGTTTAGGACATAATGCATTCTCGTTGGTCAATTCGTGATTACGATCTAGAAGTAGCCTTGAAAACATACACCTTTGTTAGAGATCTTAATGGTAAGGAACTGTTAAAAGGAACTCGTGGCTCAAATCTTTACACCATCTCTATCGATGACATGATGAGGGCCTCTCAATCGCTTGTTATCAAAGGCTTCTAAAACAAAGTCATGGTTATGGCATCGTCGTCTCAATCACTTGAACTTGGCACCATCAACGATCTTTCGAGAAAGGACTTAGTTGTAGGTTTACCTAGACTAAAGTATGAAAAGGATCATCTTTGTTCGGCATGTCAATTGGGAAAAAGCAAGAAGTATGCCCATAAACCCAAACCTACTAACTACATCACGAAGTTCTTCATATGATTCATATGGATTTATGTGGACCAATGAGGGTTCGAATATCTTTGGGAAGAAATATGTGTTAGTCGTGGTTGATGATTACTCTAGATTCACAGGTCAAGTTCTTAAGGACAAAGGATGAAACTCGATATCATCATCAAACTTATCAAGCATTGCAGTTCGACTAAACAAAGCGGTGTAATTATCGAGCAGACAATGGAACCGGGTTTGTCAACAAACAACTTAGTGAATTCTATGAAAGCGTTGGAATCGACCATCAAAGAAGTGTTCCACGAACCCCTCAGCGAGCGGTGTAGTTGAAAGGCGAAATCGTACTCTTGTTGAAGCCGCTAGAACAATGTTGATCTACTCAAAGGTTCCAATGTTTCTCCTGGGTGAAGCAATCGCCATCGCATGCTACACACAAAACCGTTCCCTAATTCACACTATTCATGGTAAAACTCCATATGAACTTGTCCACAAGAAAACCTAATCTATCTTTCCTTCGTGTTTGGTGCCTTGTGCTATCCAACTAATGAGGTCAAGACTTGGGCAAACTTAGGGCTAAAGGCGACATTGGAGTATTTGTTGGATATGCACCAAACAAAAAGGGATCGAATCTACAACAAAAGAACCCGAAATATCATGGAAACAATTCACGTTACGTTTGATGGTGACCGGTCAAATGGCTCTGGACACTCTAGCTCGGGACCCGCACTTCAAAACAGTCCCATTGGTTCATCCCTTGTTCCAAACTCCTCTCAAGAAACTCCATATGTACCTCCATCCGAAGATGATGTAAAGAAATTGTTTGATCCAATGTTTGATGAACTGTATGATTCAATTACTAATGAGGTGATGATTCCCACAACAGAGGATGCTCATATTCCAGTGAATGGAGTCAATCCCTCAGTCTCAATTAGGGGTGAAAACGAGCCGAGCCGAGCTCGAGCTCGTTTAGGCTCGAGCTCGGCTCGTTTATATATAAAAAGCTCGAGCTCGAGCTCGAGCTCGTTCGAGCCTCATATTTTGAGCTCGAGCTCGGCTCGTGAAATTTTTCACAAGCTCGAGCTCGGCTCGTTAACAAAGCTCGACTCGTTAACACAAGGCTCGAGCTCGTTAACACGGTTATACGTATAGAAAATATATATCGTATATATTTCTAAGGATCGTTTAGGCTCGCGAGCCCAAACGAGCCTTTATATAAACTCGGGCTCGAGCTCGATTATTAAATGAGCCCAAACTTAGGCTCGAGCTCGGGCTCGAGCTCGTTTAGGCTCGGCTCGTTCGAGCTTTTACCGATCCGATCCGAGCTTTTCACGGCGGCTCGGCTCGTTTCCACCCCTAGTCTCAATATCTTTAAGTCAAGAAGCACCATGCGATCCTTCGATCTCATCAACAAATCATCATTCTTCAAATATACATCATGGAAATGTTTCGGCATCAATGATGAAGTTAATCCTTTGCGACTCACGAAGATGCTCCATTTGAAAACATATTTGCTTCTCACGAATCATCATCGAACCATCTTACGAAGGAGACATCGACTCGACTACCTCGGTTCCTCAACAAGCGCCACATGAACACCTCGGAAAATGGACTCACGATCACCCCTTAGACAACATCATTGGAAATCCTCTCGTCTGTATCAACCCGGAAACAACTCGCAACCGATGCCTTATGGTGCTTCTTCAACTCCGTACTATCTAAGATCGAACCAAAAGATGTTAAAGCGCCATGAATAAAGATAGGCGGTTCAATGCCATGCAAGATGAAATTCATGAGTTTGATCGTCTTGATGTATGGGAGTTAGTACCGCTCCGGGCGTGCTATGATTATTGCTCTTAAATGGATCTTCAAAGTGAAACTTGATGAGCATGGTGATGTGTTGAAGAACAAGGCTCGATTAGTTGCTAAAGGATACCGTCAAGAGGAGGGTATAGACTTTGAAGAATCTTTTGCTCCGGTTGCTCGAATCGAGGCAATCGGAATCTTTACGCTAATCTTGCTAGTAAGAACATGGTAGTTTATCGGATGGATGTAAAGAGCGGCATTTCGAGCGGAGATCTTAAAGAAGTCGTCTCGTCGACCAACTGAAGGATTTGTGAATCAAGAGCATCCTACTCACGTTTATCGTTTGAAGAAGGCTCTTTACGGTTTAAAGCAAGCTCCGAGGGCATGGTATGATACCTTGTCAAAGTTTCTTCTATCAACCGGATTCTTCAAAGGAGATTGATCCTACATTGTTCACCGAAGTCGAGCAAACATTTAATTCATGTTCAAATTTATGTTGATGATATTATTTTTGCCTCATGGACCAATGGAATGTGATCGTTTTCAAATGAAATGAGTTCAAAGTTTCAAATGTCAATGATGGGACAAATGTCATTTTTCTTGGGATTACAAATTTCACAAAGTCCGGAGGCATTTTCATAAATCAATCTAAATATGCAAGAGATTTTAAAGAAATTTGGATTTGATTCAAGTGAATCTGTTGACACCCCATGATTGACGAACCAAACTAGATGAGGACCTCTCGGGGATCATGATTGACCAAACAAAATATCGTAGTATGATTGGATCACGATGTACCTCACATGACTAGTAGACCGACATCTTGTTCATTTGTTTGCATGTGTGCTAGATACCGAGCTAAGCCTACTAAAAAGCACCTTGAAGCGATTAAGCGGGTCTTCGGTATCTCAAGGAACCATCAATATGGGTCTTTGGTACCGAGGACACCGGTATGTCTCTAACGGCCTATGCGAATCTTGATCATGCGGGTTGTCAAGATACACGTCAAGCACGTCGAGGTGCTCAATTTTGGGTGATAAGCTTGTGAGTGGTCTTCAAAAAAGCAAATGAGTACTTCTATTTCTCTACGGAGGTGAATACATAGCCATGTCATCTTGTTGTGCTCAAATCTTATGGATGAAATCTCAATTATCGACTATGGCTTTGAATTCAACAAAATTCCTCTGTCTTGTGATAATAAAGTGCTATTGCTCTCTCATGCAACAACGTTCAACACTCAAGAGCAAAGCATATCGACATTCGACATCATTTCATCGGGAACAAGTGGAAAAAGGTGTAGTGGAACTATATTTTATGAGGTGCGAATATCGGTTAGCGACATCTTCACCAAAGCTCTTCCTAGAGAACGTTTTGAGTTTATTCTTCCACGACTTGGTTTGAAAAGCCTTCAACCGAAACTCTCAAACGTCTTCGAGGAGGAAGGCGAGGAGTAAAGGTCTATCTTTATCTATCTCTTGTAAATATTTATTTGAAAAACAAAATACAAAATTATAAAACCTTCAAAATCAAAGAGAAAATTATAAAACTTTCAAAATCCATAAAAATTTGAAAAATTGAAAAATCTTCAAAAATATTGTCATATTGTCATGTTTTTTTCTCGGTTCGATAATTTCTCGGTCTTTGTCTTTGTCATTCAAAGAATGACTTGGACTTTAGATGTTGTTCAATTCTTAAAAAAAAAAAAAAAAAAAAAAAAAAAAAAATTGGGAGAAAGAGAAACAATGGTTTATTGGCATTTCGTGCAATAACCGCTTTTAAAAGAAAGAACGAGCCATGTTTTAACATGTTTTCAAATTCCATGCTCGATTCTTTAAACATTTATCTCTTGAAAACCAAATGCTTTGAAAAATAACTCGGTTTCTATTTTGATAATCATCGGGACTTATTTGTCAAAATCTCTATCTCTCAATCAACAACCTATGTCATTGATTGAGGGAGAATGATTTCAATTAAATTAAAAAGTTATTTGGCATTAAATTGTTTTCAAAAGATTTACATGCATGTTTTATCTATGGAGTTTAAAGTCTTAAAATCCGATCCTTATCGGTTCAAACGCTTTCACAATCAAGTCACAATTCTCCTTAAAAGCTTTCAAAATCAATTTAAATCTATACGAGATCACAAATCTCAAATGTTTTGATAATTGTGATCGGGGAGAATGTGTGATTTAAATTGGACTTAAAGCGATAATTCGGTAAATGGTTTCATAAGAATGTACATCTTTGTCCTTCCCACATGTGACAAACGATTTCAAGTTTTCAATGCACATGTTGAGGGGAGCATCTATCTTAAACCTTTGATTTGAAGCGTGATCATTCATCCCAATGTGCGGGTTCACTCTAGTATGTGCAAAACTCTTTTCAAACCTCGAGGCACATATTGAGGGGAGCAAATTTATGGAAACCTCATTCTTCCCGAAATACTCTATCTACTTGACTTGATGTGGGAAGTGATGTTGATATCTTTTAGAAAATGGTAATCAAAGTTAATTCTTTCTCTTGCCTCCGTGTGCAAAACATTTTCAATACTTGATGCACATGTTGAGGGAGTTCTCGTTCTAAAATATCAAAACAATTCGGTACAAAATGCTTTGATAATATATCACAAGTACCGAATTGACTTTCAAATGGTTTTCAATTGGTTCCAATGGCGGATGAACAATACCAAATAGACCGACCAACTCTACTTTATGTACGGTGATATAAGGATGATAAGGTTAGGTATATGTTCGATGATCCGCTGAACCGGAGGGATCTACCGAGGACAATCCACTTGTTAGTGTAGAAGTCCTTAGGTATGATGATAAAAGGAGAAAATTGAGATATGGGAAGAGTGCGGACTAAGACTAAGCTAGTCTTGGAATAAACCCAACAAGGTTCTAGCTATGAAGTCTCGGTAGCCTTGAAGGGTTGAAGAATTAAAAGAATTGAATGAGAAAGGGTGAAAACAAATAGCCTCCATTTATTCAACCTTAGGGCGTAAACCGGGTTCAATTCATATACTCGATGGTAACATCGGTATTGAAGACAAGGCGTCATGGACCCGGTGGACGCTTTGCACTTCAACTTTCAAACCACTCAAGTTCCTCTTAAAAGGACTTGTTTCATTCTCACGGGAACCGACATTATCTATCGACTTTCTCTTAGAGATGGTTGATATTGAAAAAGGAGACCCTCTCCCTAGTCTCCGCACGGGATCCAAATATGCACAAATTGAGTCTAGAGCCACGAGATCATCAATAAATCTCATTAGGACACTTTCAATGAACTCTCTGTTTCACACAATGTGGAAAGAGATTATATCTTGAGTCCTACGCATTATCCTTGTGGTATTGCGAACATCCGAGTGATGTGTTTACATATTCACAATGAAGATGGAAAGCCTTCGGAGCCAACATCAAACAAGCTCTGGTAGGTGGCATGTGAGATCTATTATATGGATCAACCATGTGACAAGCGAGCGAAACAATGGGGCGATTCAATCTCTTGAATCAATCTGGTTCGGGTTATGGATTGACGGATACCTTTGAAAAACCGGTCTTTGTGCTTAAAAACTCTTTTCGTTAGCACATCGACCGTGTACTCATTTTCAAACCAAAAGGTGTTTTATGATTGATAATTGATTTTCAATAAAACCTTCGTTGTATTGCAAAACAATTTCTATTGAGCAATACGATTGTTTTCAAATCTCTTCTCATCAATCGGTGGACTTAAAATTATTTGGTTCACTCACTCCGTGTTGTCTTCTTTGAGATGTTCGGTTTGAGAACAGCTAGAACAGTACGAAACCCTGTCAAGGAGATTCTTAGGAATCCTACCGATCACAAGCGTGCTTGTCTTGATCAGCGGGAACAAGTGGGCGTGTACCTCAATTCATCGAAAGTGATCAAAGACACTTTAGCGCGATTTATTGCTAGCTGTTGTATGCGGTACACCCGACGTTCGGTGATCGAATGAAGCGGTCAATCCATAGCCGCATGCTCACACTAAACATTCATCTCAAAAGAAATCATGATAAGTGCATCAATGACTCGATATTTTCACTCCATGCTTACGCTTTCTGCTGCGCCAATATCATGATTCAACAAATGCTTCCGCTACTACGATGAGAAGATATCATGATCCGAATGTGAGCATGTCGGTCCTAAAGTCACAACATCACATAATACCAACACCACAAAGGATGTGTCGAGATTGTTGATAGTGATGATCTCAAAAGATGGCTCAAAATTATTATCACGTGGATCGGTAAAGACCTCCACTTGAAGTAACCAAACATGCAATGTGAAGAATCAATGACTACGAGCTTAGGAGCAAAGGACTACATCAAGAATGCAAGATCAATTGTTAATGTATTATCGGTTGTATTCAAGGTATTTTGGTACATGATTGAGGTGACCTCCTTAGGGGAGATTGTTAGGAATTAGAAATTCCGGTATTAAAGAGTCGGTCACCTCAAGTATATGTAATCATTAAGCTCGTAGTCGTAGTTATTTTAAGTTAAGTAGTATTTAGTTAAGTAACACCGTGGAGGACAGACGGGTCTTTACCCACCTGTATGCGATCCATGACCCGATGTGTGGCGATTTATGTAAGACTATAAATACTCTACCTTCCAAGGTAGAGTTGGAGCTCATAATAATATCTTTCACTTTCTCTCACTAAGTTCCCTAAACCTCTAACTTTCTCTCTAGAATTCCATCTATATGCTACTTTGTGTTATGGTTTGATGTGTATGTGAAAAGTTATATCTTACAGCAACTCTCCTGTTTCTTTGTCTAATGAACAGATGGCTAGACTCAGGAGTCTTCTCAATGATAGTCTTGTCAATTCCAATATGGCAGGTAAATGTTTTTCAGGAACCTTTTTTAATGGAAGTGTCAAATTCAACCTAAAATTTGAAAAATATTTTAATGGAAACACAAACCTTTTAAAAGGAAAAATCAGTCTGGGTTGGATTGTTGACTCTAGAGCAAACCAACACATGACTCTGTCTTCAAAATCTTTGATCAATACTATTGATGTCTCCAAACTTGGCCTTACTGCTGGACACCCAAATGGTACTCAGGCACTTATCACGATCACTAGTACAAAAGCGGATTTGGTCACGCATGGTCGAAATGGAACGACCACACATTCGCATATTTGTGTGGTGAAGGTCGAAAATTGACAACATGTACTAATTAGTCACACATGAAAATTTTGATTGTGTGACCATTAAACTATATCGCCACACAATTGAGCGTTGTGTGGCTAAAGGTATCTGGTGATTTTGTTTGGATCATTTAGCCACATATGAATTTGGAGCAGCGTGACAAATACAAGTAACCTTGATCGTTAGTCACATGAAGTAATTTTTGTGTGTCTAAATCATAGAGTAAAGTTTTGTCACACATTATTTAAGGGTGGTGATATGTTTTGCCAACTCTTTAGCCACATCCGAAATTGGAACAAGTGACAAATGAAAAGTGAGGTTGCAACATTAGTCACGATATACATATAAGCGATGATAAATATATGTCACACACTTGAACACTTTGTGACCAAAAGCCATATATGGTCACACTAAATGTTTTGTCACACATTCGTTAAGTGTAGCCAAAATCTAGTACATATGTTCACGTAAGTTAATATGTGTGTTTAAAGTTTAGTTTGTGTTAGCTTGCCAAAAGCTAATCTATAAAGTCACATTGCTACTAACACCGTGACCAAATGCCATATATGGTCACACTAAGCGTTTGTCACACATATTATTTAAGTGTAGCCAAAATCCAGTACATATGGTCACGTAACTTAATATGTGGCCATTGGATGATCAATAGTCACTCAAAATACACGTTTCTTCACTTTAAACACCATATGGTCACACTTATTAACACTTTTAGCCACTTTATGATTAATTGTATGTGACTAAATACTCAAAACAAACATTCTTTGTGTGACTAAATGTTAGAAAAGGCCACACAAACATAAATTTAATGTGGCCATTGGATGATCAATAGTCACACAAAACACACATTTCTTCACTTGAAACACCATATGGTCACACTTATTAACACTTTTAGCCACTTTATGATAAATTGTATGTGACTAAATACCCAAAACAAACATTCTTTGTGTGACTAAATGTTAGAAAAGGCCACACAAACATAAATTTGATGTGGCCATTGGATAATCAATAGTCACAAAAAATACACGTTTCTTCACTTTAAACACCATATGGTCAAGTTTGTTGCATTTATTGTCTTTGTTAATGAAAATGTGGGTTTGTAGGTGATGGCTTTTATAGTCACATTGATATGCACACATTAACACTTGTGCAACACCACAATATACTAAACTTGGATAAATCCAAACTAATTATATATATGAAGAACTCTTTAACAACGAGTACTTGATTGTTAATGCGGAATCTTAACAACAAGCAAGAAGAACACAAATACTATTTCACTAATAAACTTATTTTATTAATATTTCTATTCGTCTAAGTACAAGTTCATTTCACTATACTTTAGGGTTCCTTTATACACTTAGGAAAACCTAGTATACAAAAGCGTGTAGAAGGATATAGATATCTCTTCCTAAGATATCTCTCTGGCGTACATATGCCTTCCTAAACTCTAATAAACTATTATGTTTTTCATAAGCAGAACTAACTACGAATACTACCGGACTTAAGCTGTTATCTTGCCGGTATTATTCTTTGTTGAGCTTTTGATTCAATTAACCTCAAAGGCGATAGCATGCATCATCCTTTCTTTCACCAAAAGCTTCTTCTCAAGCATAGCCTTGCAAATCTTGTTTGAAGTGGATACTCCATACGTAAGCATATAAAAATTGCGGTTTCTAATTCCAAGCAGTGCACGACAAGTGTGGAAATATCTCCATCGATCACTTGTTCTTGACAGCCGACTTCCGCATTTCATCATCGACATCGGTGTCTCAAACATGGTCTTCAAGTCACCCAGAGGACTCTTTCATATTCCTCTTGGTCTCTCGTCACCATGCTTCTCCATCATCGGTTGGTACATGGTCTTCAAATCATCCTGGACAAATCACTCAATAAACCGGGAAAGTTCACATATATAGTGTCGTGTGATTTTCCCTTACTATCGAGTAAACTACCTTTTTCCCATTTTGATGATCGAACCTTTGCAATCTTAGCGGGAAGTGTTGAACACAGTAGGAATGGAGCCCATGGTAAACTCTTACGATGACGGTTCATCAACCTTATCCTTCATGTACTCTTCCACTTCCTTCTTAACATTTGTCTTATCCTTTTCACTCCTTTCTTTCTAGTGGATTTCTTCCTTGTCATATTCAAAGCTGGTTGCTTAACCTCGACTTCCTCCTCTTTCTTTACGGTTTTGGCTTATCACCAAGTTTTTCGACTTGACAACCTTTTGATCTCTGCAATCTTGTGCTTCTTAGCATCCTTTGGTTGAAGATTGTAACCCTTCCTTTTAAGCGTTGAAGCTTCCAACTCGAATCCATTGGAAAAAAATTTTATTTTGGTACACTACTTTTCAAATTTCGCTTTTAGTTCATCATTCTTCAATTTCCTTAAGCGGCTCAACTTCCGGTAGGATTCCCTTGACTTTTGACATAGTGGATCATATAATCCCTTTGCTCGACTTTGGTCAAGGATCATTCATCCTTTCTCTTTGTCTACGCTCTGCGAGAAGCCTCTTCTTCTCATTAATCATCTCAACCAATTTACTTGCATAGTCTTCTCCGCCAATATCGGGAAGGATATCTCTGTTTACTAATAATCGGCATTTATAGTATCCCGGTCTTCATCGATGTAGAATTTGGCGATTCGAACTTGACTTTCCTTTTCATTTGTTCTTGATTAATTGTGGTTCCTCCTGCGGACTTTTGGCAATCGACTCATCATCCCTTGTTTGTTACGCACGTTTAGCTTCTTGACCGCATCCTCTGCTTGAATCCTAGCAATCTCGCAAAGCTAGCTTCCTCTTCTGCGAGTTGCTTTTGGTCTTCACCGGCTCGGAAGATTCTTGCACTATTCCTTTGCCTTCCCTATGCACAAACTCCTCACGGTACTACGGATCACTACCGGGATTAATATGTTCGATACTTGTATTAACTTGACATCAAAGCCGATATTAAAATCTTCATCAAAAGCGATTTAATTTCGGCACCACCGGACTTATCGTTAGTAAAGTCACGGACTTATCCACTCCACTAGAACTTGCGACTTCTTTATCCGGTCTCTTCTTAAAGGATTTCTTGTGAATGAAATTCTTAACCAAGATTTTATTTGCTTCCAATCCTTGAGGACTAATTTGAGTTTCCTCGGAGGATTCCTCACCTTCGAGTCTGTAATGTCTATCCCGTCTGTTTGAATTTCCTCCAATTTCTTAACTCTTTTGCGAGTAGTCCCCGGTGACTTCTTGGTCTTCTTCAATTTTTCTCCAACTCATCAACCCTTGAAATCGGTTGTGGAACCGGTTGAAGTAGATCTTCCATAGATAAGAAGGCGGGTTCTGCTGTAGTAGTGGGTGTTGGAGGTTGTGGTTGAGGAATCTTGGTGGTTCTTCCTTATGGGTGAAGGTGAAGGTGGTGGGGTGTTGGTGTCCTCTGTTGAAACTCTGTTTTTCGGGTTCGGATGTAGGTTGAGCACGAGCTTCGATGTAGCGATGGGAGATGGAGCAGATGTAGATGTACCTTGTGGTCGGTGCAACAAGAAGGCAACATAGCGAGACAAAAGTGGCTTGTGTGCCCTTCAAAACCCCTTTTCATATTACCAAATATCTTTTTAGTGAAAGGAGAGCAATGTAAGGATGTTTGCTTCTTTGTTTCAACATTTAAGATCATTTGCAAAAATCTTGGGTACATCAAAACTTTTCTTATTCTTGGAATTAGCAACCATGGCATCAAAAATCATTTTGAAAAATTGAAGAGTGCGCGGTGGAGAGACAGACCAATGCGAAGCAATATTGCTTCCAAATTGATCCCATCCACCACTTTTAGAGCTCATACAATGTAAAATATGATGCACAAGGAAGCGCCATTGTGGCGTAAAATGACTCTTCAAAAGTGAATGTTCCATCGGTTGGATATCCAATCTTTTCCAATCCACGAAAGAGGTCATGATTTGCCAACATTGAAATCCACGAGGCATCGACCAATTGAAGCTTGCTTCGATGATTCCTCGATGATTGAATACTCTAACGTATCAATAGTTGCATTTAACTCTAGTGTCCCATCGGCAATAGTTCTAGCGATGGCGATGCGCGAAGCTGTTTGACTAGGGAATCATAGATAGTTGGATTATGAGTAAGGGCATACGATATGACTACCCTTTAGAAAGTCCACTATCGCTCGAAGCCTGTGCTTTCGGAGAGCTTTTGAGAAATCCCACTTGATTGTGCTTGTCTACAAACTTTAATTGTGCCATCTTTTATGTTAATTGAATTCTTGGTAGTGCGGGGCAATTAGGGTTTAGTCTTTGGTGAGGAGACTTAATCGAAATAAAATAATTAAACTTTTAAAGATTAGGATAAAGTAATTAAAGGATAAATATGAATTCTAAAAATAAAAATTATCCATATAAATACTTGACCATCTAAAATTAGGTAGCGGTACTATTTAAGCAGTAAAAATCGTTTTTATTTTTGCACTACCGGACTAAAGAATGGTCAAACAGACTTAAAAATGACATCACGAATTAACTCTGTACTATAGCACATCAACTAGCACTGACTTCCATACATCTCAATCTGTGAGAATTCTTTCTTTTCAACATATCCTTAAACAAAAAATATACCTATGATTTAACTAATATTAAGTCTTGTATTATAAACATAAATTCTTAAAAAGTACAAAAATCGAATGTCTATATGCTTTAAAAGAGTGAAATATGATAAAGGTAGAGTGTGACAACTTGACCATAACATGGTTCACTTGGACTTTCGTATAACAACACCTCCACAATCGGTTCGATAGTAGTCGGTTCGTGATTCGTTACCCAAGTCACGTCGATCCACACGTGGCAATATGTTATCATTGTCTTTGGTGAATAGCGGTACTAAATTCCTCATCGGCTTCGTCATACTTATCTTTGTAATTCTTGGGAGGTGTCTTAAACACAATAGACAATTTTTATCTACGGTCTTTCACATAAAACACTTGTCGTGCTTGTGCGGCTAATATGAACGGATCAACCTTGTGGCCTAAACTATTCGGGTCAACCAATGTATACCCAAGAGTAGTATCGCGTTTCACACCACCGACTTTGTGATTAACCCGGTCACATTTGAAAAGAGGAATTTGCATGTAACGGTAATCTAGTTCCCATATCTCTGTAAAACCCCATAATAATATGCTTTTCTTGTGGTTGCAACTTCTTTAGATATGTGGATATCTAATGCCTCAACACTAACCTTTTACGGTAAACTTTGCCTTCATGATCTTTCGTCGAAAAGTATACCCATTGATGTGATATGCATCGTATTTCACTACGGTGGCGCGTGGTCCATAGGATATCCACCTTACAGTTTCGATACACTTTCTTTGTCGATTTGTAACTCTCTCAACTGAATTTCATTAGAAGTATATATTAGCTCAAAAGAATAAGTACACCAATTTTCGAGATCAAAATGAGTGAGAAATAAGGTTTAGAAAGGGTATGTTGAGTAACATAAGATTAATTACTTCTTTGCGTAACCACTTGGCAAAAGATTTGTTGTGCTCATTCTCCGAAATGCTATTCGTTTACCGGGTTTTACGCTTTCAAAACTTGCTTGTGTCGCTTTGAAACAACGTGTTTGATTATTATATTTGATACATCATTTAATTTTCGATATGAAATAGACATGTGTTAGTAAGACTTACTCGATATACGGTACAATTTCATCTGTATTATTTATTACATACAAATGTGCTTTACGAAAGAGTTCATGAAACTTGAGTTGATTTGCCGGCCGACAATGGCTTTCCTTCCTCATTTTCATCTGTTTCATGTTTATCGGTGGGATACCAACAGTTTTCATGGATTTATGATATTCGCTAAAAACTCTATTGTTTCTTCCGCAATAGTCTCCTCAACAATGCATCCTTACGGTCTATTTACATTCCGCACATGTCCTTTAATAACCTTCATACATCTTTCGAATGGATACATCCACCGAAAGCATATGGGACCGCATAATTTTACCTCCCTAGTTAGGTGCAGCAGTCAAATGTATCATAATATCAAAGAATGATGGAGGAAAGAACTTCTCGAGTAGGCACGGTGTCACTACCGATTACGCTTGCATATTATCTAGTTCTTGCAATATTATTTCTTTGCAACATATTGATTTAAAGAAAAGCAAAACGATAATAGCATATCGTGTGGGTGGGTGCATGATTGAGCGTATTGCAATTGGCGAAACTCTTGCATTAGCATGTGATAGTCATGCGATTTTAGGCCAATGAGCTTCCTATCCTTTAGGTGACCAAAGAAGAAATTTGAACAATAGCCTTGTGGTACCACGATGTTGTGTAAAGTTTCACAAAAATATCTTTTTAGCATTCGTTAATGTGTAACTTTCTTTGGAGGTAGTGTTGTTTTGTCTTGTTCTTGCATAGCAAACAACTCTTGTTTTACCCCAACTCGGCCCGGATCAATCGAGCATTCGGTCCATCTTTCGTCTTTCACGGAACATGTAGCAAAGTTCGACGAGACTCTCGACAACATTCTTTTCTACATGCATAAAATCAATACAATGTGGAAGCAATTATGCCTCAATACCTAAGTTTTCGATACCAAATGTTGAATTTCTTCCAATACGCACCGTTTTGTCCGTTTACTTGGCTTGAACTACCTCTACTTACATTATGTTTCTTTTACGCTTTTGAATCTTCCCACCTCTACCTCTCGTATCTTCTTGGTTTCGATGCATTATTGTTTGTTCGTTTTCCTTTTCCCACTTATTTTCAATATGTTGTACCTCGTTGTATATTTGTTCCCGGTCATTGGGTTTGGAGCCGGAGAAATTCTTGTTGTCCATTAAATGCCTTCCTTTGCCTTACGAGCGGATGGTCATATGGTAGATATCGTCTGTGACCAACATAACTTTGCTTGGATGAGGCGAAAGTCTAACACAGTTTGTATCTTTCCACATACTACACAACCTTTGAATCCTTGTCACGGGCAGCCACATAATGTACCAAGTGCGGGGTAATCATTTATTGTCCATAACACAACGACACGTAGATTAAAGTTATCTTTTGTGGATGCATCATATGTATCAACCCCATGTCGAATAAGGTTTGCGGATCATCAACTAACGGTTCTAAAAACATCGATATCATTTCCGGGTATCCGATATTAATACGAAAGCATGATAAACTTTCTTTTCATACACAACCATGGAGGAAGGTTGTATATGACCGTTAAAGCGGCCATACACTGTGATGCCTATTTCACGAGTTGGCGTCAACCCCATCACCGATATTCCTAGCCGTAGATTTCTTGGATCTTGACAATTTCGGGAATTTTTCATCTATAGTACGCCATGCCTTTGAATCTGCGGGGTGGCGTAACACACCATCGGTTATCCTCCGTGTCGCGTGCCATCTTAAATCCTCGAAATACTTTCTAGCTTAAATAGTCGTTGCGGTCTTGGTATAATTGGAAAGTACCACATTACCTTTCTTTGGAATGTTTTCGTACACTTTCTTAGTCTTATTATCCACCTTCCATCTTGATATCCCACAAGTTCGACACTTGATCAAATCCTTGTCACCCTTCCGATAAAGAAGGCGGTTGTTGATACATACATGTATCTTTTGTATCTGATCCCATCAATTTCAAATATTTTTGGCTTGATAAGTTTTTCCACCATTTCGTTACCGGTGAGACATCTTCTTTAACAATCCTAGTAATTCGGTAAAGAACTTATCGAACATCCGTACTTACCCTTCAAGTTGAGTAGTTTAACTATTGCGGACATCTTTGTGAAGTCGGGACATCCTGCGTAAAGAGGCTTCTCTGCGTCTAATAATAATTGTTGAAACTTGACAAGATCATCCTCATCAAAATTATCTTTTGTAGCATTAACCATTTCTCTCATTCTTTGGGGCATCTGTTGGAATATCTGAAGCAAAATCCGTGTCGTCAACAAACTCATTGTAGCGTTAACGGTGTTTGGTACTTATTGATGACTCATCCTTCTCTCCATGTTTAGTCCAGTTTAGGTAGCTTAGATCAAACCCATTCTTTGAATAAATGGAACGCACTTTCTCCACTTGATGCTCTATGTGGTTTAAACAATCTGCATACGGACATGGCATTGAAAGATCATTTTCTTAACTCGTGGGTCGATGTTCCCCATCTTCCGCAAGTTGTGTCTTGCATAATCAATAAACGCGCTACTCCATCAACATAAGATTTGTTGGTCCTATTAGTTCCTATCCAAGACTTGTCCATGTTTATAAATGTGTCCCACTTATCCGAAAGCGACAATGTTTATAAATGTAGTCCCTGCGGGCATGTTAAAAAGACAGTCAAGTTATTGAAGATTATACAAGACAACATCAAACTTCAATTGATGATCTTAAAAGTTAAAAAGACATTCCAAGTAATGAGGATAGCTCAAAGATTGAATGTCGTATTGAATTATGCTAAGAATTGAATAAAGTCTAATGAAACAGTTCCTAAAGGGATGTTTGGGTCAAGGAAAAATAAGAAATTAACTAGCTAAATTATGGTTCCATGTTCATGTAGTAATGAGCTTAATGAGGTTTCTTAAATTTTTAACCAATTAACTATCTAAATTTAACAAGAAAGCTGACATAATTTACAAGAGGATATCTCGAAACAAATGTTCAATTAGCTAATAGGCTTAATGGGGTTATTTTATGTGTTAGAGCGATGTGTACAAAAGGAAGATAACAATACTTACCGGTGGTGGCGGAGGATGGTGGGTCTATGACGGAGAGTTGTGGTGGTGGCGGATTTGTAGTGAGATGAGAGGAGGTGTGGCGGTGCATAGGAGGAGGAGGAGGAGAGTTAATTTTGCAATTAGTTTGAAATGCCTTGATGCAAACTTTGGGGAATAAATTTAATTTGTGGGGAATTTTAAATTTGCTTAAATTTTGAAAATTTTCATATTAGTTTAAAATGTTTTTCTCTTATGATTTAATGATTTTTTCATTTAATTAGTTTAAAAGGTTTTTATTCATAATAAATAAAATAAAATTGAGAAAAGTATAATTTAAAATATATATATATATATATATATATATATATATATATATATATATATATATATATATATATATATATATATGTATGTTTTTGCATGATTTTTTTAGTGAAGTACATGTATGTTTTTGCATGTTTTTAAGCATGATTTTTTAGTGAAGTACATGTATTTTTTTTAAGCATGATTTTTTTGGTGAAGTACATGTATGTTTTTTGCTAGCATTATTATTATTTTTTGAAGTTTGAAGCATAAATTAAAAACATGAACCATTATAAAAGAAAAAACAAGATTCATATACTTAAATGTTACATTTCATTTAATTACAAGTACAAAAAACACATATGCAATAATCGTATATCTTCAAAAGTCGCAAATTATCTTCATGTATATTTGTATTCATCCACTTCTCGGTCTTCAATGATATCGTTATTTTCATCAATCTGAAACAAGCATGAACAAAAACAATTAAAACATACATGTTTGATAACACAAGTTTTTTTTATAACATACATGTTTTTAAAACATACATGTTGTAAAACATATATGTTTTTAGCATACATGTTTAGAGTGACTCTTATTTAAATTAGCATTTACCACGTTTCTACTTAAAACTATGTCAAAATCAAACTTTGGCACGTAAGTGTTTTGAAACATGCATGTTTTGAACCATAATTGTATTGAAGCATAATTGTATTGAATATTAGATATGAATGAAGATATAATAAAGTCATACCAACTGTTAACTACTAATAAACTATTAAACATAAAAAAAATCAAAAACATAAATTTTTAAAAGCAAAATATGTTTAATAACACAAGTTTTTTTTTAGAGCATACATGTTTTTAAAACATACATGTTTTTAGCATGCATGTTTACAAGCATTCAAGTTTCTAAACATACATGTTTTGAACGTACATGTTCCAATTACTATGCAAACATAATGATTAAAGTAACTACTTGTTACTTAATCACCAATAGTTTTGTGGTTCTGATAATAGAGTACAATAAACATATAATGAATAAACAGGTAAACAAGCTATAGACATTCAGTTTTCGGGTAGCCGCGAACATGATTTTCAATACCCAAAACCAATCCGAGAACCATTATAAACTTCCAATTATAACCATAAACCAATCCACAAACCAAATAACCCAAAATCGAGTAACCAATATCAATATGAATCGGTTGGTTTTTCGGTTCAACCCGATTAATGAACACCCCTAAAGAAAATGGTTAGGCAATTACCTTCATTGTGTTATTGTTATTGATGTATGCATCGTGCCACCATAGTTCTTCAACCCACATCAACAAAAATAGTTCCCTCTTGTATCTAACTAAACATGGTTAACAAAACAATAACATATAATAAATATAATTCGAATAAACCTAGATCATAACGATTAAGAAGTTAATAATACAATAATAAAAACGCTAAACTTTAAATCTTCCAAATCTTAGAACCCACCTTAAATTCGAATGTGTCAACAATGCAATACGGAGAGAGCAACCGAGATTTTGAGAATTTGAGACCAAGAAATCGATAGATACATAGTGATTGTGATCCTGAAAAAATTGGATAACCGTTTGCGAGTGTGGGAGAGAAAGAAGCGGCGTTCTTTTTTTTCTTGACCTAATTCTGTGGATCAAAAGTATCCCAATAAATTAGGGAAAATTAATTAGAGACTTATTTTTAAATTCCGTAAATACCCTTTCGGTTTATAAAAATGGTCAAATCTTTCAATTAATTACATTAATGGCACAACTGGCGATTATAGCCATTGATTAAATAATCTAATGGTTCAAAGAGAGTTCTCGCAGTTCTCGCACTTAACAAGGTTCTCAAAATAAAGATACACTATATATATATATATATATGTTTAAGTATTTAGGACTTTTAAAAAATAATTTTAAATTTTATGCTTAAATTTACAATATTTGGTATTTTTAGGATTAAGTGCATTTTACGTTATTTCGACTTTTGTTAGTTGATTTATTTGCTTATTTAGTTGTTTTTAGTTTAAAAAAAAAAAAAAAAAAAAGTAAACTAACTCGATCACCGTCTTCCACGGGTTATGGGTCCCAATATCGTCTTCCACGGTGTATGTGGGAGGTTGAGGCGTGAGCGACCTTACCCCTACCTAAGGTAGAGAGGCCGCCCGGTTCTACCAAAGGTTGAAAAGGACCTCCGGCCTTGCAAGGGTGAGGATCGAACCCCGAGAGGTCGCTTTCTCTTCTACCAAAGGTAGAAAAGAACCTCCGACCTTGCAAGGGGTAAGGATCGAACCCTTGACCTCTTTCTCCGGAGGCAAGAGTGTTAACCACTTGATCTAACCTTGCTCTTTTTTGTTTTTAGTTTATGTTTCATCAATTTATTCACAAAATCAAATATCTTTCATTATTCTTTATCACCCGATCACGAACCGAACACAATTTCCAAAACCGTAACATGTTTGACTATAATTTTATATATACTATTGATTGAATGTTTGAATTTCCAAAACCGAACGCAATTTCCAAAACCGTAACATGTTTGAATTTCCAAAACCGTAACATGGTTTCGGATATAATTTTATATATACTATTGATTGAATCATGTCGTAAAATGAAACTCTAAGCAACTATAACCCAATGCTTTTGACCCATATTATAGTGTGAAGGTTATATTAATTGTATTAAAGTTATTAAAGGTGGGCACGTTAATTTTGACATTTCAGGATGACATAAAATCATTAACTCACGTGTCTTACTCAAAACATTGTGTGAAACTGTGTTTAGGGTTGCGTTATATCGTTGGGCACGGTAACACAACCCTTGTGCGTTTTCGTGCGTTTTAGTACATCCTATACGTTTCGTCCGTGTTCATACGTTTTCTTAGTTTTGTACATGTTTTCTTCCGATTTTATGCGTTTTACACGTTTCGTCTCTTTTCACATGTTTTCGTCCGTTTTATGCGTTTTACACTTTTACACATTTTCATACGTTTTACACGTTTGCGTACATTTTCATACTTTTCCACCGTTTGCATACGACTTTGTCCTTTTAATAAGTTTTTATCGTTTTGTTTTTGTTTACGTTTTCGTCCGTGTTTACACTTTGTCATTGGGTTTTTCATGTTTTAGTCCGTTTGTATAAGTTTTTGACCGTTTTCGTCCGTTTCTACCCGTTTTCATCTATTTTAGGCGTTTTAAATGCTTTCATATGTTTTACATATTAACGTACATTTTATTACGTTCTTATCGTTTTAAATCCGCTTTAGTTCGTTTTTGTCCGTTTTAGCCATTTCATATGTTTTGAAGAATTTTTCGCCGTTTCACACGCTTTCTTACATCTGTTACACATTTTCATACGGTTTTACACGTTTGCGTCATTTTCATACTTTTTCAACCGTTTTAAATACGACTTTGTCCTTTTAATCGGTTTTATCGTTACGTTTTTGTTTACGTTTTCGTCCGTGTTTACACTTTCTCGCTGGGTTTTTTCATGTTTTAGTCCATTTGTATAAGTTTTTTGACCGTTTTCGTCCGTTTCTACCTGTTTTCATCTATTTTAGACATCTTCGTCCGTTTTCATACGCTTTCATATGTTTTACATATTAACGTACATTTTCTTAAGTTCCATACGTTTTCTTACGTTTTTACACGTTTCCGTCTGCGTTAGTCCGTTTCTTTCCGTTTTATCCGTTTTTAAGACTTTTCGGGTCAACCCAAGAAGCAAAGTGAATTCATATTCGGTTTTCGGCTCGCTTGGTTTAATTCTAGTTCGGTTCGGTTCGGTTTTCGTGTTGAACCGAATAAAAGATACCGATTTAACAAAACCAAACAACCCGATAACCAAACGGATAAACACCCCTAATTTATAGTGATAGTTTAAAGGAGGACTTGGTTTGCGGTTTTAAAGTTTAGGTCTTTATAGTTTGAATTCATAAGGAGTTACAAGTATCTTCTCTATCACACTATCCCACAACTCTTCTTCAACCTTTCTTTGCAATCTTTCAATAATATCATATTTTACCCAATTTCATTATCAATGGCGGCACCATCACCACAAAACCATTTGGCTAAGCGTGTTATTGATGACCTAATTGAGTTTAGGGGAGACATCATTGATGGTTACATGAGTTTCTTCAAGGCTCGAAATTTCCGGTCTCCGTGGCTTTATAAACCGGATCTGTGAAGAGGCCACCACAATAAAGAATGAGATTGCGCATTTTAATGCTTTAATTCTTGAGATGGTAGCTATTGGAGATGGGGATGAATATTTTGACACATTGATGGATCTTAGGCATGACATGGAGGCTACGAGGACTAAGGCTGCGGGGTTGAATGATCTCATTACTCAAGGCGAGGAGGATATCGAGACCATGGAAGAACAAATTAAGTCGATGAATGGTTGAAGGGTTGCTCGCTATGTAAAGGGATGGTTTCTTTTACTCTAGTGTCATCTGTTTATAATGTCTAATGTCTTGGTTTAATATTATGGTTTGTAGATATATTAACAATGAAACATGTATGGATCTTTTGATGGTTTATCCAATGGAATGGAATGGGATGCGCTCGCTAGTTTGTTTCATCTTTTTTAATGTTGTTTTGCATTTAGGAATTGGTTGTGGTGTTTAAGTTCATATCTCGTAGAATGTATTATTGTAGGTTTGAGGTTGATCCAAACTCTAATCAATGTTGAGCCATGGATATCACGGTTCATAAGTGCTTTGCTTAGGTTGTTCATTTTTAGGTTGTTGTCAATTTTAGGGTGTTTTTGTTGTTGTTTTGCTTTAAGTTAATTGCATTTACATGATTTCTTGATTTTTTTTTTTCTTGTTGGAGGATGTTAGAGCTTATTTAAGTGCTTATAAATAGGTTATTTATAGGCTTAAAGTAAGGTATCGTGGTACATTTGTTGTGTCGTGTCCTTGGTTGGATTTGATTATTTTTGTGCTTACTTGTTTATATGGGATTGCTTATTAGTTATAGTTGCTTAATTAGTTGTTTTAATTCCATTTTTTATTTTGTTTCTTCATTTGTATGCGCCATGTGGTGAGATTTTAGTGTAGTCTGCAGTTATATGTGCTTTGATACAACTGGTTTGAAGTTATATGGGTGTTTGGGATGTGGGTAAGAACCATTTCATCATGGGTGTGTTGGTTTCAAAATGCACCAAAATGAAATATTTAAATTCAATATTATCAATTTGGAGCCACATTTTAAAATTATGAAATTTGGAGCCAAATTTCACCAAAATTTTAAAAGTACTTAGGAAATTATGGTTTCCTTATTTGAAAACTCGCCCATAATGAGCCCTAATTTTACTCCAATAAATCGAGATTCAAGCAAAACAACGAACTTCAATTTTACACCATTATTTACCAATTAAGTTTACTAATTTTCTTTAACACATTACTTCGACGAATCATGGCAACTCAAACCAATTGTCGGGATGATTTGGTTTATTCGATCGTGAAAATGATAACCCATTTGGATATGAATCGAGGCGATTCGGATGAGGGTGAGGATCTTTGAAAACAACCATTCAAATGCGAGGCATAACTAGGTTAGCTAAGTTTCGCAGGATTATGGAAAACCGACGGAATAAAGGTCGGTGTAACATTCGATGCTTGAATAGGATATCGTGAAAAACAGGCATTGTTTTCGAGTTTTTGGGTGATTTGGTTCGTGAGCATATAGGTGTGGGATTCTATCACGGAGGAAGGTTGATTCGAAGCAAGAGATAAAATGTGGGACGAAATCATGGTACACATATACTTTTTTTAACTAGTAGTGGCTTGGTCGTCGAGGTACAAGGTGTTAATAAGTTTATCTCTGCATTTACATTATGTGCAACTAATTAACAACATTGTGTTAATCTTTGAGCGATATTTTGATGTTGGCTTGACCGTCCGAAAGGCGATAATGAATCGTCTTGGTCAACTTCTAAGGAATTTCGGAAGGAAATTTACCGAAAACTACATATTGCCCAACCAAAATACCCTTTCAAAACTTAATGAAGTCCGCCAAGTATAGTGCAATTATAAAAGTCGAAGATTGGGTAAATTTTGTAAACTACACGCCACCGAGGAATACAAGGTGTTAATTATTCATTTTATTCAAGTTCAAATATCATCACATTTGATGTTTCCATATATATTAGTTGTATACTATCAAGATTACTACATCTAAACACCTTTTTATTTTGTGTTGCAAGGTGAAATCATTTGCATCTAAAGTGGCGCGTTCCAAGTCCATTTATCGGCATAGAATGGGACGAGGTGGATCGCCTTGGTTGATGGATAAAATGGTAACATTAAACATTAAACATTTGCATTTAATAGCATCATACTTTCATTTATATTGGTTTATCTTACAAGTGTATGTATTTGATGTTTATAAGATCGAGAATAAAGAAATTGAACGGATGAAGAACCACCGCGTGGTACTGTGTGGTTGAAAGGAAGGGTGAATAAAGACGGAGAATTTCACGATGATGATATCGAGCAGTTGGACAAAAATTGTAAGTTTGACTCATTTTATGATTATGTTTATTGTTAGTTATAAGTTAATCTCGATAGTGTATTAGTTAAAGCGATAGTGTATTAGTTAAAGCGATAGTGTATTAGTTAAAGCGTTAGTTATTAATTAATATTGTTAGTTATAAGTTAATCTTGTTATTTATAATTTGATCTTGGTAGAATTAAATAACCTATTTCCCATATTGTGTGTGCGAGAAAGAGGCGGAGGAGAAGATCAAACAAGGAACCTTGAAGCTTGATAATGGCATGCGATGCCATGACATTTGTATTAGGTAAGGAAAAGGGAGGATATGCGAGAGGGTGGGAGGTGGAGTAACCTACAAGAGGTATTTTGATCATCTCGAATCGGACAAGCATCGATGAAAGAGTGGTGTCACTTCAAAGTGAACTTGATAATGAGAGGCGCCAACGTCAAGCAAAAAAGCGTAATCTGAGATTTGATGAAACAATTGGTGCACAAAGGGGCGATTGCGATCAACTTCAACTCCAATGACGAAACGGAAGTAAGACATAAGAAAGTAACATTCCATCTTTTTTACCCTTTTAAATCTGCTGCGGTCTTCTTATACAATTTATATTTCGGTGTCTCCGGTGAACATTAATCTTTTAAATAGCGGTCTTGATGAGGATGTCGGAACACGTGTTCTTTGGACGTGAGAAAGTTGCGAGCATTGAGAAGTCTAATGGACTTGCAACTTTGGAAAAGGAAATTCAAATAAGTGTAAGTAATAAATCACCCCACAGGATTTTTGAATTCTACATACATGTATTATTTACCGTGTATTATACATATAGGAAGCTGTTAAATCTGTCGCATCTAAGAAATCGACTAGATCAAAACGAAATGATTCTTTACGTCAACTTTACGGATCACAAGAGCAGAGTCTCCATTAACAGTACTACCACAAGTATGTATTTAAACATTTTCATATGTTCTTTAGTTTAATTAATTATCGATACATATATACATGCAACAAATTATCTTTTTAGGTAATTAAGTGCGGTCGTGGCACTTAAAGAAATCAACTATTATTGCGGAAGGTACAGTGTACAAAACGATGGAAAACAAATGCTTCATAACAAACCACTCCCAAAGGATTGCTACTGAGTGTCTATTGAAAAATCTTTAGTGGATGCAGCGTGCATACGGATGTAGGAAGTAACGGTCTCAAAAGCAGTTAAGGATGTAGTAGGTGGTTTTATGCATGGCCAAAGGATCAAGTGGTTTCGATGAAAAGGTACATAGATGCATGTGTTTTATAAACCTACATATATCATTCTTCATATTTAATTGATGTTTGATACCCCGCTTTTGTTTCCTCTGGTAACACCACCAAGTACCATAAAACCGATTGGTGAGAACAGAAGCGCACCTAAATTAAATCTGACGCTACGTCTCTAGTCATACCATGCAAAGGAAGCTAAGAAGATCAAGAGTCAAGTCGTTAAATTATTGAGAATTTTATTATGTACGACATTACAATTTTATATACATTCTAATTTTATTGTATTTGAATATATTTTGAATATATTTTGTATATATTAGAATTTGTTTTGATATATATTGATTTCTTATATGTGACTAAAAGATTCATATAGTCACAATTATTAACACTTTTTTGTCACAGTTTGCTTAATTCGATGCGTGACTAAATGTTAGAAAAGGGCACACAAACATAAAATTCATGTGGCCATTGGATGAGCAATAGTCACACAAAACACACATTTCTTCACTTAAAACACCATACGGTCACACTTATTAACACTTTTGGCCACTTTATGATTAATTGGATGTGACTAAATACCCAAAAGAAACGTGCTTTGTGTGACTAAATGTTAGAAAAGGCCACACAAACATAAAATTCAAGTGGCCATTGGATGATCAATAGTCACACAAAACACACATTTCTTCACTTAAAACACCATATGGTCACACTTATTAACACTTTTAGCCCCTTTATGGTTAATTGCATGTGACTAAATACCCAAAAGAAACATGCTTTGTGTGACTAAATGTTAGAAAAGGCCACACAAACATAAAATTCATGTGGCCATTGGATGAGCAATAGTCACACAAAACACACATTTCTTCACTTAAAACACCATATGGTCACACTTATTAACACTTTTAGCCACTTTATGGTTAATTGCATGCGACTAAATACCCAAAAGAAACATGCTTTGTGTGACTAAATGTTAGAAAAGGCCACACAAACATAAAATTCATGTGGCCATTGGATGAGCAATAGTCACACAAAACACACATTTCTTCACTTAAAACACCATATGGTCACACATATTAACACTTTTGCCACTTTATGATTAATTGGATGTGACTAAATACCCAAAAAAACGTGCTTTGTGTGACTAAATGTTAGAAAAGGCCACACAAACATAAAATTCAAGTGGCCATTGGATGATCAATAGTCACACAAAACACACATTTCTTCACTTAAAACACCATATGGTCACACTTATTAACACTTTTAGCCACTTTATGGTTAATTGCATGTGACTAAATACCCAAAAGAAACATGCTTTGTGTGACTAAATGTTAGAAAAGGCCACACAAACATAAAATTCATGTGGCCATTGGATGAGCAATAGTCACACAAAACACACGTTTCTTCACTTGAAACACCATATGGTCACACTTATTAACACTTTTGGCCACTTTATGATTAATTGGATGTGACTAAATACCCAAAAGAAACGTGCTTTGTGTGACTAAATGTTAGAAAAGGCCACACAAACATAAAATTCAAGTGGCCATTGGATGATCAATAGTCACACAAAACACACATTTCTTCACTTAAAACACCATATGGTCACACTTATTAACACTTTTAGCCACTTTATGGTTAATTGTATGTGACTAAATACCAAAAACAAACATGATTTGTGTGACTAAATGTTAGAAAAGGCCACACAAACATAAAACTCATGTGGCCATTGGATGATCAATAGTCACACAAAGACACCTTTCTTCACTTGAAACACCATATGGTCACACTTATTAACACTTTTAGCCACTTTATGATTAATTGTATGTGACTAAATACGATAACGCCACACGCGCGTCGTTCGGGGTCAAGGAAACTTCCTTTTTGAGCAAGTTTTATAACACCTAGGCGGTGAACCTAATCGTTGTAGTGTAGTAATTAGGGTAAGCCACGGTATTGATATCGTTCTCTGGGGAATAGGAATGCTAGTGAGAAGTTACTACGCTAAGGTTGAGGTTGAGGAAGATTATTTTGTATTTTATATTTTTTTAGAAATGGAAAAGGTACGAATCTCGGGTATTGGATTTGGGGTTGGTATTGCTATCGATTACTCTACTATTATCTAATTATCTAAGCTAAGGTTGTGATAGTCTATGTCTAATTGATGTGTACTCGTATGATAGTTTAAAGATGTGTTTACTTAGGTTTTACTACTCCTTAATTATCTCCTATTGATGGTTGATTTGTCACGTCCTTATTCCTAGTTGCGTTGTGATTCTAAGGCTATAGGGCGTGCTTGTTTTCTAACTCTTTGAAATTACCAAAGGGTCTTGTTTACAAATCCTCTAGTGATTTATAGACGCCTACTCTACGGTTGTCCTTGAATACTTTATCCTACAATTACCTAGATAATTATATTCTAAAGTTCACAAAGAAAAGTCAAGCATTAAGTACAACGAATAATCTAGCGCACTCTAGATCATTAGTCAACTAAGATAAGTATCAACCAATCAATATTCAATAATTAAGTTTCATATTCCCTAAGCAAACACACAAATAAATTAGCCGGACATGGAGAACATGCAAGCATACACACAAATAATCAAAGACATAATTAAATTAATGAAGTAAATACTTATCTTGATGTATAATAGGGTTTAGAACCTAAAATATTGCACAAGAAAGCCTTGGTTCGGTTTTAGGTTTTACTCCAAAGACTACCCTCAAAACCGAAAAATTCGGATTCTATATATAAGATTACATCTGCGACGTCACCTTATGTTTCGTGGACGCCGCCGTGTCGCCGTCATTAGGGTTTCGTCTTGGCCACGTAAACCTTGCGACGGCGTCACCTTATGACCGTGACGCCGTCCCTTCGACTCGACGCCGCCTTGGTCGCATCTAGGCCGTCCGAGTAACGACGGCCTACTCCTTTAGAACCCGACGTCGTCCTTGAAAACATGCAATTTCGCTCGACCCGTCATAAAATTCCTTCCGACGGCGTCGCAGATATGATGATGACGCCGTCGCCTTATGTTTCACAGACTTTGAGTGTCTCGATTCGACTTTGGCCATTTTCTTCAGATATTCGCGCTTTTCGTCCAAATAAGCATCATTCCAGATTTTGCCTTCAAGAGACCTAAAAAGTGAAAAGGAACGATATTAAGCAATAACGGATCTGAGTGATCGAATAAGGGCTTAAATGACCCCTTAAAAGGTACCTTTTAAAACCTTATCAAATATCCCTACACTTGGTATTTGCTTGTCCTCAAGCAAATGTGCTTTTAGCCAATTAATTTATAAGTTAGGGGTCATGAAGCATTCATTCAAAACGGTCCACAACACATATAAGCCCATAAAAGTCATAACAAGCACGGAATTACATACTAGCACCTCACATGGGGTGTTTGGATACTCACATCTCTCTCGGTGTATATATGAAATATAACAAATCGGAAATGGAAGATAAACACTCATTAACCGGTCCTAGTACATAGATTACCATAGGCTTGAGAATAGATCAAACCTCCGTCGCTTTGGCGTAAGCACCTAGGAAAGACTATCAAAGAGGTCTTTAAAGGGTTGTAATGTTAGGCTTACGGTAGGAAATGAAGGGTTTGGTGGGATAGGCTATTTAGTGGTGGATAGTCAAAATCTCTATGTTGCAAGTATCTGAAGAATGGCGTTGCTAAGCCAAGACTCGACACTCTAAAACTCTAGGCAACGAAAATAAACAAACATAATTTAAAAGATAGATGTAGGATGGTAGCAGTATGGTTTTTTTTTTTTTTTTTTTTTTTTTTTTTTTTTGCATACACTTTTACTCTACCATCCTCCACGGTACATCAAAATGATAGGATTTATAGACACATCCCTACACTTGAGTTTTTATTACTCTAACACTAATTTGACCCGAATTGAAAAGATCAAAACACTTGGAGTACATTATTATGCAAACAAAGGAATTTGAGTTTAACGTTCTCTTCCTATATTTCATAAACTTTAACTTTTCCCATGAATCCCAATCATCCCAAAGCGTATACAAAGGATATGACTCGACTTAGCAACTCATGCAAGCAACGGATAATTGAACTAAGGGTTTTGGGTGATAACATAAATTGCACTAAAAGTGAGTGCAATAAAGGTAGGCTAAGGCGATTTGGGTGTATATTTGGGGTGGGGTGTAAACAATGCTCTTCATTGATATCCGGAAAAACCGAAACATCACGAGAACCGCGAAAAGGATAGGCTCGAGGGGTTAACTAGGGGTATCGTGTACTAAAGATGAGTACAGTATGAAGGGTGTGGGGAATTACTCAACCGATATGGAAGAAGTAATTATATTACGTGTATCAAACAAGGGTTTATCCTAATGCCTCTTATCATTTAGTTATTCCTAACTACACAAGTGTAGTCTCACTAGCGATCTCGGAATGCATCACAAAACAAGTTCTAGAATCTACTATACTCTTGGTTCACACTCTAAGCATTAAAGATGAATGCTTTAATTCCTACTAATCTAAGGCGATCCTCACATTTTGGGTGGAATTTAGGTGGTAAGGTTTTTGTGCTAGTCATGCAACTTCCTATCCATGAGACGCTTTTGTTAAGACTAATGGCCCACTCTTATATGTCATGAAAAAATTTTAAATTTGGCTAAAATTACCCTAACCTACATTTTCTCATGGTTTATTACACAAATACACTTGGACAAAGCAAATGGTCAAGGATAAGCATAGTTTCAAAGTTCCGTTTTATTTTCCTCCCTACCACTTAAACCGAACATTGTCCCCAATGTTCCCGAAAGTATCAAAGTTATGATAATAGAAGGTAATTAAAAGCGAAAGAAACTAATACTCCCGATTAGCTCGGTAGGATCCGTAAAAGTGGTGGTTAAATCTTTTCCAAGAAGAGTTTTTGCGTGAAAGGCTCCTTCCAAACTTGTGTAACTTCTTCTTGACAAACTAAACACGCACACTAGAAGAAAACAAACGAAACCTTCGCGTAAAATCGGCGGTAATAATATACATAAGACTCGATTTAAACTAGGATATAATGCTTGTGGAATGGATGTTTACGAATTTGTTTTGAAAGTTAAGATCCGGAAAATTCCAAAATTTTACAAGTAGCTCGAAAACGAGAAAAAATAAGTGATGTTTTATTCCTTCTGACACCGTCAGTTGCAATCTGACGCCAAAGTTATCCCGACAAAAGCGGGTGCGATTTTACGGAAAAAATTCGAAATTTTACATCTTTAGAATCTGGAAAACTTCGCAAAAACATCCATTATGACTCGATACAAGCATTTGACTCGAACAAACAAACATATATATCTTTTAGTTAATTGTTATTCTCATGTTTACGTTTCTTATGAAAACGTGTAATCCTCCTACACTTATCCTTTATGTAAAATACCTTTATATGTAATTAAGGCGAGGTTAAAACAAAATAAAGCATTTTACAAATTCAAACATGAGGACAAACAATTAATAAAAGAGATATGACACTAACAAGCAAACAATTAAGCATGGGTTGCCTCCCACGAAGCGCTTTTCTTTATTTAAGAGTCTTGTAGCTAGACTCGTAGTTCTACTCCTACGTTTTTGCATCACCGCCCTCTTGACGGTCTCTATCGGGGGGTTCCATGTTGTAGAAGTGTCCCATGATACTCCTTTCTAAGAGTTCACCCTCTCCCCACTCGGTCCTATATTTCGGTCCTAAATTCAAACAATCTTTATAGAACCCAAAAGCTTAGCCATAACATAATCTACTCCTTTTCCCTATCCTCATCATTCTGTAATAGACCGACGGTTTAAGTTCTTTTCATCATTGGAGAGTGATGAAAACTTCTCAATCTTAAACGGCATTTGGTAGGCTACGTCGTCGGTCTCATCCTTGAATCGCACTACTCCTAACGATGGGTCATAGGTCATCCGGTGCTTTCTACGAAAGGTTTTCCTAGAATAACGTGGGACAAGCTAGGGTCTATGGCGTGCTAATATCTTCCACAATTATGAAGTCCGTAGGAATGTGAAACTACCTACATGACGGGCAATCCCTTAACTCTACCAAGAAAATTACACTTATCACTAGGATTATCGAGGTCTTGCCTAGTTGGGATAGGCTTCTTCATTATCCAATTGTAATAGGTGCTAGTCATTATGTTAATTGGGGATTTACGATCAATGTAAGCCTTTGCCACAAAAAGGTGTCCTATGCAATGTGGTATGTTAAGATTCCAAGGGTTCCCAAACTTGATTCTAGGGCTTTTCCTAACATACATGTGACGGAGGTCACGCACTAAGTGAGGGTGGCGGGATAATTCCTCTTAGTAGGAAATTTGTTGAAATAGTCATTGTCTACTTCATCTTCTTCCTCGGGTGTTTCATCTTCAACAAATGTTTGGTCTTCTTCGTCATCTGTTTCATCCGGTTCCACTAAGGCGATGGCATTGACGAATTGGACGTGCTTAATAAGCTTGCTTGGATCCTTAATTTCTACACCTGGAGGCTCGGGAGTCGAGATAGCACTAACCTTCCTATCACTATTTATGGCTTTCAACAGGTTGTCTATCTTCCTATCCATCTCGGCTTGTTGATGGTTAAAGTGGTCCGAGAGCTTAGCCATTTGGGTTTCTTGGGACGCAACTATGTTTTGCAACATCCCTTCAATACTGTTGGTTAGGACCGTTAGGTGGGGGCCACGAGAAATCATTGGAGGTGAATTCTTTGGTTTGTCCCCAGTAAAAGTCGGGCTTGTTTTCCATGCCTCCGGGTTTCATTGAAATTCCTAGGTCCAGGCGTTGTAGGAATCTTCCTCCGTTCCATTATTACGCGAGGATGCGTATTCAACGGAAGCATGTTCGGGATAGGGTGCTAGTCTTGGCGTGTTATGAGGATCACAAACGACTCGCACGAAGAGGAAACTTTGTTTATATGGCGCGAGGACTTAGGATTCTCGTAGGAACTCATGAGGAATTTGACTTGATCTTCAAGTTCGATCATCCTACGGTCGGGAGGAGGCAAGGAGATTGCCTTGACGGTTTTGGGAAGTTCACGGGGGTCATCCCAACTTTCGTTGTCATAGAGGGCAAGGTCCTCTATTATTTCCCATGATTCTTCCGCGGTGAGATCACTAAGTTTTCCACCGGCCGCTTGGTCAATGGACCGCTTAGTGGGAAAGTTGACATGATCATAAAAGATTTGGACTTGGAGCCAAAGATCAATGCCGTGATGAGGACTTTATGAAGTAAGTCCTTGAATCGGGTCCATGCTTCAGAGAGATTCACCTTGACGTTGTTGGAACATCAAGATGTCATTCCTAAGCTTAGTGGTTCTCCCGGTGGGAAAAATTGAGCAAGGAAGCGAGAAGTAAGATCATCCCAACTTGAGATGGAGCCGGCGGGAAGTCGCTCAAGCCAATTACTAGCTTGGTCCCGTAGAGAGAATTGGAAGAGGCGCAAGCGTGGTCTCCCGAGTAGTAGCATCAAGGTCGATGGAATCGAAAATTTTGAGGAAATCCTCGGATCTCGATTTGGATCTTGAACGAAGTCCATGGAATGCACATCCGTTTTGCACCAACCGGATGGTGTCGGATCGCAGGCCGCAGATTTGGGCTTAGTCGGGAAGCTCAATGGTGTTCCTATAACCTAGGTGGTTTGGTCTCAGTACTCACCAAGAGTACGGGCTCTTGGCGGTCGTTTGGTGGTGGGTTGATGAGTGGTGGTTGGTTGTCACCTTCCATGGTGAAAAGTGATGGGTGTTACGAACAAAGGTCACGAAGAAGGGGGATAGACTAAGAAAGCTAAAATGAGAAAAATTTACTTGATAGGAATCAAGCAAAGAAACCTAAACGAGGTGGACTACTAACTAGCTATTCTATTCCCGCATGCGCCAAAAACTTGATAACGCCACACGCGTCGTTCGGGGTCAAGGAAACTTCCTTTCTTGAGAAAGTTTTATAACACCCTAGGCGTTGAACCTAATCGTTGTAGTGTAGTAATTAGGGTAAGCCACGGGTATTGATATCGTTCTCTAGGGGAATAGGAATGCTAGTGAGAAGTTACTACGCTAAGGTTGAGGTTGAGGAAGATTATTTTTTGTATTTTTATATTTTTTTAGAAATGGAAAAGGTACGAATCTCGGGTATTGGATTTGGGGGGTTGGTATTGCTACCGATTACTCTACTATTATCTAATTATCTAAGCTAAGGTTGTGATAGTCTATGTCTAATTGATGTGTACTCGTATGATAGTTTAAAGATGTGTTTACTTAGGTTTTACTACTCCTTAATTATCTCCTATTGATGGTTGATTTGTCACGTCCTTATTCCTAGTTGCGTTGTGATTCTAAGGCTATAGGCGTGCTTGTTTCCTAACTCTTTGAAATTACCAAAGGGTCTTGTTTACAAATCCTCTAGTGATTTATAGACGCCTACTCTCACGGTTGTCCTTGAATACTTTATCCTACAATTACCTAGATAATTATATTCTAAAGTTCACAAAGAAAAGTCAAGCATTAAGTACACAACGAATAATCTAGCGCACTCTAGATCATTAGTCAACTAAGATAAGTATCAACCAATCAATATTCAATAATTAAGTTTCATATTCCTAAGCAAACACACAAATAAATTAGCGGGACATGGAGAACATGCAAGCATACACACAAATAATCAAAGACATAATTAAATTAATGAAGTAAATACTTATCTTGATGTATAATAGGTTTAGAACCCTAAAATATCGCACAAGAAAGCCTTGTTCGGTTTAGGTTTTACTCCAAAAGACTACCCTCAAAAGCGAAAAATTCGGATTCTATATATAAGATTACATCTGCGACGGCGCCACCTTATGTTTCGTGGCCGCCGTGTCGCCGTCATTAGGGTTTCGTCTTGGCCACGTAAACCTTGCGACGGCGTCACCTTATGATTTGTGACGCCGTCCCTTGACTCCGCGCCGTCTTGGCGCATCTAGGCCGCCCGAGTAACGACGGCCTACTCCTTTAGAACTGACGTCGTCCCTGAAAACATGCAATTTCGCTTCGACCCGTCATAAAATTCCTTCCCGGCGTCGCGCAGATATGCAGTGGACGCCGTCGCCTTTATGTTTCAATGACTTTGAGTGTCTCGATTCGACTTTGGCCATTTTCTTCGTATATTCGCCTTTTCGTCCAAATAAGCATCATTCCAGCATTTTGCCTTCAAGAGACCTAAAAGTGAAAAGGAACGATATTAAGCAATAACGGATCTGAAGTGATCGAATAAGGGCTTAAATGACCCCTTAAAAAGGTACCTTTTAAAACCTTATCAATACCCAAAACAAACATGCTTTGTGTGACTAAATGTTAGAAAAGGCCACACAAACATAAAATTCAAGTGGCCATTAGATGATCAATAGTCACACAAAAGACATATTTCTTCACCTTAAACAACATATGGTCACACTTATTAACACTTTTTGCCACTTTATGCTTAATTGTATGTGACTAAATACCCAAAAAAAACATGCTTTGTGTGACTATACAATGTTTATGGTCACTAATACGGATTAATCCAACAAAATTTGTACCTAATTAGTCACACATGTTACGGTTTTGGTTACTCTTTTGCAATAGAGACTAAAAAAGTCAAACACGTGACCATAGGGTACCTATGGTCGCGACCTTTAGTCGCACGGTAGAAAAAACATGTGTGACTATATGTATATCGTCACACATATTCGATTGTGGCCAAATCCACTTTTGTTCTAGTGTCTGTTCATAAACTTGCTAGAGATAGCAAGCTATTTGTTGGATTTGATGAATCTAAATGTTATATTCAGGACTTTGCAACAAAAAGGAATGTGGGGATTGGTAATCAATCTAATGGCATGTACATGTTTGATGTAGAATCTGATTGTAAGATTGTCTCTAATAACTGCATCTCTTCATGCTTTGTTTCTAGAAACCTTTGGCACCGAAGGCTTGGTCATCCCTCTGATCAAGTCTTGCAAGTCCTTAAACCCAGTCTTAACCTTGATAATCCAACTGACTCTAACCATCTCTGTGATACTTGCAACAACGCAAAACAAACCAGGGAACCTTTTCCCTTAAGTGAAAATAAATCTACTAAAATTGGTCAACTTGTACACCTAGATGTTTGGGTTTCTTATAAAATCACTAGCATAGATGGCTACAAATATTTTTGTAAGTATTGTTGATGATTACTCAAGGTCTGTCTGGGTTTATATGCTTAAAAGCAAAGAAGAAGTCTATGATTCCATTGTCAATGTTTCTCAAATGCTGTCAAATCAATTTGAAAGTAATATAAAAATTTTCAGAAGTGACAATGGTACTGAATTTGTCAACAACAGAATGCAACAATTTTTTCATAACAAAGGAATACTACATCAGACCTCTTGTGTCTACACACCACAACAAAATGGAATAGCAGAAAGGAAACATAGACATCTTCTCAATGTTGCTAGATCTCTTATGTTTCTGGGGGAATTACCTCTTTACTTATGGCTGAATGTGTTCTCACTGTTGTTTACCTGATCAGCAGGTTACCTTCTTCTGTGTTGTCTGGAAAATCTCCTTTCTATCTTGTGTATGGGCATGACCCTACACTCTCTCATATCAGGGTTTTTGGTTGTCTTTGCTATGCTACTATCCTTAACAATTCTAACAAGTTTGATAGCAGATCTGAGAAAAGTGTCTTTATTGGTTACTCTAATGAAAAAAAAGGCTACAAACTTTTAAGTTTAGAAATAAAAAATGTTTTTACTCAAGAGATGTCAAGTTTTATGAAACAATTTTCCCTTTCAAAATGAAAAACAATCTTCAAAAACAAGTCTTTGAAACTGGTGTGTTAAAAGATTTAAACCACAAAAACTTTTTTTATATTGACAACCCTAAAAGACCCAATGATGAAGGGAGAGTGTCTTCCAATGATGATGGCACTGAGTTGAATTCTCTTAATGAGGATGGAAACTCATTTGCAACTTTCATAGAAGAAAATACACACCCTGAGGGCACTGTTTCACCTGAAACAAACTCCAATGACATCAACTCTGATGTTAACTCTGATTCTGACTCTAATGAGTCCATTCCTGAACAAGGAGGCTTGCCAGCCATCACCACAAGAAGGTCAACCAGACCTACTAGAATGCCAAAAAATCTTAATGACTTTATTGTTGAAGGCAAATTTAAATATGGTATAGAAAAAGTGGTGAATTATTCTAATCTTGATTCTGAGAATTACTGTTTTACTTCCAACTTAAATAAAAGTGTTGAACCTACTTGTTATGAGGAAGCCATCCTTGATCCTAATTGGGTTGATGCTATGAATGCTGAAATTGAGGCCTTAAATACTAACAAGTCTTAGATCATAACCACTTTACCTGCTAACAGGAAACCCATTGGTTACAAATGGATTTGGAAATACAAATCCAATGGTGAAGTGGACAAATACAAAGCCAGGCTTGTTGCCAAAGGCTTTAACCAAAGAGAAGGCATAGATTACAATGAAACTTTTTCCCCTGTTGTGAAAATGTCTACTGTTAGAATTCTTATTGCCTTAGCTGTTAAGAATAAATGGCCCATTTTTCAATTTGATGTTAACAATGCTTTCCTTTATGGTGAGCTTGATGAGGACATATATATGACTATTCCAAAAGGCTTTTCTGATGAAAACAACAAAAACATGGTTTGCAAACTTACCAAGTCATTATATGGCCTCAAGCAAGCTCCCAAGAAATGGAATGAAAAACTTGTTAGTGTTCTCAAAGAACATGGCTTTGTTCATCCTGTGAGTGATCATTCTTTATTTACTAAAAACAAAGATAACAAGTTTATTGCTTTACTTGTCTATGTTTATGATATTGTTCTTACTGGTAACTGTGTTGAGGAAATTGAACATTTCAAAGTCTTTTTTAAAACTAAATTCAACATAAAAGACCTGGGGTCCCTCAAATTCTTTCTGGGTATTGAGGTGATAAAAACTGGGGATGACATTTGTCTCTCCCAAAGAAAATATTGTCTTGAAGTGTTGAAAGAATTTGGTCTCCTTGGGTGTAAAACTATGTCTACACCCATGGAACCTAACTCTGTTCTTCCTTTTATTCCAACCCAAGATGACCCATTGCTTGATAACATAACTGGGTATCAAAAACTGCTTGGAAAACTGATTTATCTTACTCATACTAGACCTGACATATCCTATTCGGTTCCTTTGCTTAGCACAAAGATATGCATACTCCCTTAAAGTCTCATTTGGACTCTGCTCTGAATGTGCTAAGATACTTAAAATGTGCTCCTGGTAAAGGCCTAAGGTATGATCATAGCAGTCTCAATAATGTTCTTGAAGGGTATAGTGATGCAGATTAGGCAAAATGTATTAAAACCAGGAAATCTATTACTGGATACTGTGTTTTCTTTAACCAGTGTTTGATATCATGGAAAAGTAAAAAAAACAAAACACTCTCTCAAAATCTTCAACTGAAGCTGAATATAGATCCATGGCTGCAGCAGCCTGTGAAATCATTTGAGTTCAAAAAATCCTAAAGGATCTAAATGTTGACCTTAATCTTCCTGTGAACTTGTTTTGTGATAAAAAATCTACTTTACAACTTGCTGTCAACCCTGTTTTCCATGAGAGATCCAAACACTTTGAAATTGATGTCCATTTTATCAGAGAAAAAATTGCAAAAGGTGTCTTGAGTGCCATCAAAATTGGCTCCTCAAACCAAACTGTAGCCATTCTTACCAAGCATCTTCCTGTGTATCAACACAAATTCCTTTATGAAAAACTGAAATTATTTGACATGTTTGGGAAACAGATTAAGGGGGAATGTTCCAAAACACCTAAGTAATCTGTATCCCAAACATGTCCTAGTTGCTTTCTCACTTGGTGTTGTTTGTGCAGGCTTCTTATGAGGGGCTTAATATGGACATTCTTATTATGCTATATGAAGAAGAATAAAGTTGTGCTCCTTATGAAGAAAGATAGAAAGATAGAGGGGGATCCTTGTTACTTCCCTTGCTATATATTTGTGGTCCCTCTCCTAGGGTTGAATCACTCAACATACGCGGTCTTCCTCTTGACTGCTAAATCTCTCTCCCTCCAAATATTTGTGTACTAGAATCTGTTGATCCATTTTTGTCTTGTATCTTTGATCATTTGATCTTCTCCAGTTTTGTAACAGTTTGATTACGTTATTGTTCAAACTGTACCGACTATTGTATTTCATTGTTGAATAAAAGGAACTTGTTGCTCTGTCTATCTGTTTGATACCATCGCATAAAGACCTTTTAAATGTGCATTGGTTTAAAACACAAAATTGAACTTACCCTCTCAACTGTGTGATACGTTGAACGTTTGATCCCGTTCAGTGTATGAGCACTAAATGAGTTTAATCCATCATTTACCATTATGCAAAATGATTGAGTTTTTTTTTCCTTCTAAATTCAAATAATGGGCTTAGTCTCGTAATATATTGTAAGCTTGAAAAATAAATTCAAAAGAACAAGAGAGAACCAACACCTCAAGTGTTTAGCACCTTCACTACATGTGCTACACTAGTCCTTTATTTTTTTCTTGCCAATTTGATATTAGTAAAATTTCAGTTTGACCAATAAAATAGTGATATCTCTTGTTTTGCAAACTGATTCTGAAACTTTAGTTTTCTAGGAAGGATGGAGTATACCTTTTCTACGTGTTGATGGTGCTTGTTAAATGATGACATATAGTCCGTATTCGGGTCACGAACCCGACCAATGAACGGCACTCACAAGCCCATTTCGAATGGGCTAATCCAATGACGGTTTGGGCTCACGAAAGCCCAAGTCCGGAGTTATTTATGGAATAAGATATCGGATACCTCCTAACTTTGGAGATAATCGTTTACCAACCGACTTAGGCAGGATACGCCGAAGGTTGGGAAACACGAAACCAACAAGGATTTCGTGTGTATATAAAGGAGATCCCATCCCTCATTAAAGGTATGAGCTAAAACCTAACTCTCCTATTAACCCTAAAACCGATTGCTTACTCTCATGGGAGGATAATCGTGGGAGACAATCCCACGATAAGCCTAACGGTGTTTCTGTTTACTTAGTGTGCGGGTCTCAGCGGCAATATTCAATTGGTACGAGACCGGAGCCCAAACAAGGGCGTCCAACTTTTGTATCAACAAGTGGCGCCATCAGGTGGGACCATCACTAAGAACTAAGAACTAGAATGATGACACGGAAATCGTGATCGCAAACGGACCTTACGGGAAAGAAGGCGCAAAGCGGATCGACTTCAAATGCAGACTGGAACAACCCGGTGTCACTAAAACCAAGGTCGGGCCCATACCGGTCTTCCCTATGGTGGAACAACACTCGGGGACAACCCAGCCACTACAACCACCACCAACAGGAGATCCGCTGGCACCCTTTTACCACTCCTCCAATCGGTGCTAGAAACCGACCTCTCAAGGCACCGGATGCACGGCGAAACAAGGGCCCGTGGTAGAGACAGGCAACCTTGCTCTAGAAGGGGTCGCACTGGAACTAGCGCCGGGGGATTTCGTATCTCAATATTACGAAACTTTGGCCGCTCTCATGCAAGAGGAAGCAAAAAAGAGGTCGAGTCGAAGCCTACACGCCCGACTTAATTTCGATACAGAATACGAGACATCTCCTCCGTGCCATCAGACTGAAAAGCATGGGAGGGATAGCCGCCGACCCCCAGTGTTTAACAGAATTGGGAAGAGAGTTGAGAATGAGGAGACAGCTAACTCACAGCATCTGGAAGAAAGCGAAGAGGACTAACGGCGTACCAATGTCCATGCTAGGCCTGGCAGCCGCAGGGTCTAGGACAGACTTGGGCGACGGTACTCCCCAAGTGAAAGCCCTTCAAGTGCAAATTCTGGGGGCAGTCGGCGCAAACGTCGAAAAAAGGAAAGTTCGTCCTCTAGTAACTCCTCGGACAACGAGGATAGCGAAACTGGACACTGGAAGTCCAGAAGGAAATATCGCGACCAGGAGGACGAAGACATATCCCTTCCGTGGCGCCGCCAAAAAGTAGATGCGTTCACTCGGCGCATCAGTGATTTCTCAGAAAATAAATAGAAGCGCATGCCCGCCAATGTGAAAACCTATGATGGAACAGGTGACCCTGACGATCACCTAAATTTTTTTGAATCACCGCTACTATCGAAAATCGCACAAACCGTGTGGTGCCACATGTTCAATTCCACACTAGTGGGAAGCGCACTGGCCCGGTTGATGGCTTCCACGCGAAGCATTGATGGTTTTGAAGAGTTGCGGAAGGCGTTTCGCCTAAACTTCACTCAAAGGAAAAAGTGTGCTAAAAACCATGTCGAACTCGCTAGAGTGAAACAGCGCCAGGGGGAATCCACAAGCGCCTATGTGGAGCGCTTCAAAGATGAGTGCATACAAGTCAAAGCATGCCCCGAAGTACTGAAGATCTCAGGGTTCATGAACGGGATCAATAACCCAGAACTCATCAAAAGGCTGAATGACAGAATCCCCCAAACATTTGATGAACTTATGAAGCGTACAAGGTCCTTTATCCAAGGAGAAGCTGCTGCGGCAGATAGCAAGAAAGGTTACTCCAACTACAGGTCACAAGAACAACCTCGGAGACAATCCACTGACCAGAGTAGCAACCGCAATAGGAATTACCGCAGCCAGGGAAGTGGACGAGATAATGATAAATACACCTCGCTAACCAAAACTCCAAAAGAGATATTCGTGACAGAAGGTGCAAACTTCCCGAGGCCCCCATCAATGCGCACTCCGAAAGTTCGGCGCGTGGGAAGCGGATACTGTGACTATCATGGACAGAAGGGCCACACCACCAATGAGTGTGTTCAAATGCGCCAACTAATCGAAAAACTGGTAAAAGAAGGAAGATTGGACCACCTAGTCAAGCACATTAAGGAGGGAAAAGATAGGCAGAAAACTGGGAGCAAGAAAGAAGCACCCAAAGATAAGGCTGACACCATCTACATGATACAATCATGGCGGCGAGTAACTAGGCAGAAGGTCAGCCAGAAATTTTCCCGTGGAAATGAAATCTCTTTCCCCACCTTGACTGCGGACAACGCAGTGGTAGAGCCGCTCACCATTGAAATTAATGCAGGGGGTCACGATATACACCGCATGTATGTTGATGGAGGAGCATCGGCAGACATAATGTACGAACAATGTTTCAAGCGACTGCGACCTGAGATACTCAGTCAGTTAAGCCCGATCATGGCGTATTGGCGGTTTTACAAGAGAAAGATATGGCCTATGGGCAAATACGCCTACTAGTCGGTGTGGGTAATCAAAACACTCGCGACATCTGGATGAATTTTATGGTGATAAATCCCTTCGCCATACAATGGCATTATCGGAAGACCAGGATATCGACCATGCGCAGCGATGCAAATCTACAACACATGGGATGCTCAAATTCCCGGTGGAAGGTGGTATTGTTACTCTATACAACGCCATTTGTACCACATAGAGAATGTAACACGATTACATGTGAGGCGGCACCCATTCGAGCGGTACAAGCACCAAAGTTCCAAACACAAGGTTGCAATTCACCCGATTACCTGTAACAAGAAATATCGATCGGAGGATCGATGTCGGATAATGGCAAGGCAGCCGTGTGCGCACTCCCGCAAAGAACATGGATATCTTCGCATGGGAACCAAAGCACATGATCGAGTACCACGCTCGATCACGAACACAAGCCGAGAATCCGGAAGAAGCGGCCAAGCTCCGCAGCGCGCAAGCAATTCCGCAGAGGTACACAAACTTGTGGGCGGGTATCATGCGAGAAGTCTACTACGACGATCGGCTTTCCAATCCAAATAATGGTGAAGAAAAGCGGCGGTGGTGGCGGATGTGTGTGGACTTCACGGATCTCAACAAGGCATGTCCACAAGATCGTTACCAATCTGGAGATAGGCGGAAGGTAGAGTCTTTGTGTGGATACCCATTTAAATGCTTCCTAGACGCATACAAAGGATACCACCAAATCCGGATGGCTAAGGAAGATGAGGAAAACGGCCTTTCATACAAGCAGGCGTCTCTGCTATACTAAAATGCCCTTTGGCTTGAAGAACGCAGGCGCCACCTACCAGCGGTTAGTAGATAATGCATTTGAAAAACAGGTGGGCCGCAACCAAGAGGTTTACGTTGACAACTTGGTCATAAAAATCCATACTGAGGATGAATTGGTGCGCGACATTGAGGAAACATTTAGGACTCTCAAAAAGATCAACATGAAGCTAAATCCTAAGAAATGCACTTTTGGCGCTCTGAAGGCATGTTTCTCGGATACGATAGAACGGATGGCATTAAACCATGCCGGGGAAAACTAAATGGTCATCGAGCTTCCTCACCGCAGACGTTGAAGGAAGTCCAATCTCTCAATGGAAAAGCGGCGGCCTAAATTGATTCTTGTCCAAATCGGCAGACAAGTCACTCCTCTCTTCAAAACACTCAAGAAGTGTATAAAAAGGAGATTTTATTTGGACTACGGAGGCGAAGAAGCCTTTACGGCTTAAACAACACCGGCAACGCTCCCCACACTAGTCGCACCCGACTGTGGGAAGAATTAATTATGTACTTATCTGCGACTCATAGAGCGATCGGTGCATGATCTGGCGGCGGATAGGAATTCAGTACAAACACACATGTACTTTGTAAGCAAAGCGCTTAAGAAAACGGAGATTAATTACGGCGCAATGGAGAAGTTGGTCTGGCGTTAGTGTTCGCCAAACGGCCGCTTGCAGTACTTTCAGCGCACCCCATAGCAGTGATCACAGACCAACCGATCAAGCAAATCATCTCCAAACTCGACGCGTCGGGACGACTGCAGAAGTGGAGTGTGTTGCTAGGTGAACATAACATCTCCTACAGACCACGTACTGCAGTTAAAGGGCATATACTAGCAGACTTCATTATCGAAAAACCGGATACTGAAGACTTACCTTCACAAGGCAAGGTGGCAATACAAGACCCATGGATCTTGTTCATGGACGGACCTTCATGCGTGGATGGGTCAGGAGCAGGCCTTATACTCACAAGCCCAGAAGGGATAGAATTCACTTACGCAATGCGTTTGAATTCAACTGCGACAAACAATGAGGCGGTATGAAGCCTAATTGCGGACTACGCATTGCGGCTCGAATGGGCATCTGCAACACGGAAGCAAATGTGGATTCTCGGCTGGTGGCCAACCATGTGTTGGGCGAGTGCGTGGCTAAAGAAGAAAACATGATCCAATACCTAGACAAGACCAAATCACTAATTCAAAGTTTCGACAGGTTTACCATTAAGCAAGTCCCTAGGGGGAAAATCGAAAGGCGGATGCGCTAAGCAAGATTGCATCCACAAGCTTCGCACACCTGTCAAAACAAGTATTGGTGGAAACGCTGAAGAGTAAGTCCATCTTAGAGATGGAAATATCCACAGTAATAGAGAAGGAAGGACCTACGTGGATGACACCAATAATGGAATTCATAAGAAAGGGCGTATTGCCCCAAGAACAGAGGGAAGCCCGAAGAATACGGCACACAGCACAGAGGTTTGAACTTCGAGACGTTGTACTATATCGACACGCTCCTTTCTGCAACCATGGCTCCGCTGCGTCGGCCCCCTACAAGCAAATTATGTACTCAGGGAAATCCACGCCGGTTCATACAGCATGCATTCGGGACCACGGTCTGTGGTGGCACGCGCTTTACGGTCAGGATACTATTGGCCCACCATGCACCGTGATGCGCGGGAATTAATAAGAAAGTGCGGCGACTGTCAGGTTCATAGACCCGTTCCGCGCCAACCACAACAGGACCTAATGCCTATCACGGCGCCATGGCCATTCTACAAGTGGGGTATCGACATTGCAGGTCCCTTCCCCGTTGCAGTAGGAGGATTGAAGTTTCTCATAGTAGCCATAGCCTACTTCACCAAGTGGATCGAAGCAAAGGCAGTTGTAAAAATTACTGGAAATCAGGTCAAACGCTTTGTTTAGGAAAATATTGTATGCCGCTTCGGACTATTGGGGGAAATCATCTCGGACAATGGGAAACAATTTTGTGACAACCCCTTCAAGGACTGGTGCGAGAAGTTGAATATCACGCAGCACTTCGCGTCGGTTAAACATCCACAAACCAACGGCTTAGTAGAGCGTGCAAATCGAAGTCTGGGTGAAGGAATTAAGGCACGTTTGGACAAGCACAAAGGAAGGTGGGTAGAAGAATTATCGCATGTTCTGTGGGCGCACCGCACTTCAATCAAAACTAGCACGGGAGACACTCCCTTTTCTCTAGTCTATGGGACAGAGGCCGTTATACCAGCCGAAATTAGGATGCCAACTATTCGCACTGCTAAACTCAATATCGCAACTAATGACGACGAGCGGCGTATCGACTTAGACCTGTTGGAAGAAAGACGCGAGCGCGTAGCTATATGTGAAGCAAGATCGAAGTCAAAAATGAAGGGATACTACGACGCTAAAGTGCGAAGTGTTTCATTCAGACCAGGTGACTTCGTATACCGCGCCAATGATACGAGCACGCAGAAGACACAGCAAACTTGGACCGAAGTGGGAAGGACCCTATGAGGTTACTAAAGCATTAGGAGCAGTGGCATAAGCTACGAGACATGGATGGTCGTGAACTACCATGCACATGGAACATTTGCAATCTTAAGCGATGTTATCTCTAGGAATGGCTACGGCCCAGCACACGGACATTCCCACACTTTAGTGAAGGGCCCAATAATTATCCGTGTATTTACATCTTGTTTTACTTAAGCAATATCTTATTTATTTTCCTTCACAAAAACTTGCAAGTCTTAATAAAACGTCGCGGTTTCTAGCTAACTCCGTGACACATTCCAATTTGTTATTTATATATACTTTATGCCTTAACATTTTTTATCTTTTGCCTACATGGCGTGCATGCATTTAATAAACCCACGATGGTAAAAGGATGAGTAAACCTACTAAATAACTCGTTGAGTAAGAGGGTTGCAAACCCATCAACATTGGATCACGTATCCTTGTTAAACACCTTGTTCTCAAGACGTTGGAATAAGTTCGGTCCGCATCCCACGACGGGTGCGCAACTATGCATACTGTGCGCGTTTAACAAATTAGGAATCAAGACACTTGACTCCTTGATATGATATTTACAGTACGGTGCATATCATACCATACACGATTATGATACGACTACTTAGAAATTATGTTTTAAGTATATCATGATTTTCATACATGACTATGAACTTCCTATATTATTCGCGCTTATGTAACAGTTTGATTCTTGGACAACAAGTACGTTTTTTATGCAAAGACGGATAACTAAGTACACACATTACAAGCTGCAATAATACCAACACGCATTCAACAAAAGGAGAATTTTATTAAATACCATGCGTTCTTACAAAAAGGATATTTACAAATACAAGTTACTATCTACATACTCCTACAACGTCTAAGAGATGAATTCCGCATAGCTTGCAGCATCCCCAATCTCGTTCAGCTTCTTCAATAGGTCGGAGTCTTGGCGAGATACCGTGGCAATGCTAACGGTATCCCGTCGGATCCGGGAGATGAGCCACCGACATCGCACAAAATGGCCTTACCTTTAATCCTTCCTTTTGGCAAGTCTTGTAGCATGCGCTTCCAACACTTGCTTTAAGGGCACTTCCTTCTCGGGACGAAGGGATTCAAGATATCCTGGGGCGGCGAACACAAGCACTTAAAGTTGCGATTCATCCGGTTTCAAAAGTAGTCCAGTGCGCTTCGCATTTTCAAAGACGATGCCGAGCTAAGGTCGACCTCCATAATGACCCCTATGGGATAATCCCGGTCGCTCTAACTCAAAGAATCGAGGAAGCTCCAATGACTTCATCTTCTCCATAGCGACCTCGGATCATCGTATGAATCGCGATTATAACCGCACCTTATCGGAGGCACCTTCAACAATCGCCTCTTGAAGCTCCTCAGCGACACGCCTTACCTCGCGCAAAGGCACACCGAACAACTCCCCAAAAGCGCCCACTACTTCCTGCGACTCCAAGGTCTTTGAGGCGCAAGTCGCGAGACCATGGCCGATGAGCCACTGCGCTCGCCGATAGTAGCGAGGAGTTGGAGATATAACTCCTCATCATACTCGGTGAGCTTGCTAACTTCATCTCCTGCGCTTCAATGAACCGCTCACAGTGGCACCAAAATTTTCCAAGCGCGAGACCAACTCTTCCTTGCCCTTCTCAAGATACTTGACGCCTGAGACACGAAGCCTTATACCCCGATGACGCAAAGACGCTCTCGACTTATTTGACTCATCGTAGCCATCTTTTCTTGAGAAGCTTTTGGGCGTCTGAACTCGAGCCCTCTGCTCAACCTTGGCACTAGCCAATTGTGCCTCCAATGACGCAATTTTTGATCCTTTTGGGAACCCGGCTGCCTTCTCCGTAGTGCTTGGCCTTTAGCTTCTCCACCAGTGCTTGATGCGCTTGTTGCCAGACCAACTCTTCAACAATCTGATCCATTGGCGCATCCCCAGCCACCAATGGCTCAGCGCTTTGGCTGTGTGGCTCGAAAAATGCAGAATGTACAAGACTAGCCCTGGGGGGCGACTCTGCAGATTGTTGAAACCTGCACACAAGAAAGGGAATTAGTTATTGTTTCTCACATAAACAGGGGATGCGCAAATTACTTTGATGATATTACTTACTATGGACCAGTGGTATCAGCCGAAGGGGGAGGCGACGCAACGTCACTGGATGACGATTCCACAACCAGGACAACAGGGCGCTTCTTTCTCGATGAGCTCGCGCCAGTAAGCGGCAATTAACCTCGAAGTTGGTGATTTTAGCTACACCTATGCAGTGCAGCTGGGATATATGCAGACGGTATTAGTTTAACACGTCGCTCAAGAATAACGATATGAGCACACGTTGATTCGCGAACTCGAAAAAACGCGTGTATACCCCTACTTTCCCTTCGGGGAAGTCCGCAATTGATGCCGTCGCACCCGGAACTTTCGGATGCACCGCGAGGGGAATATAATAATCAGAAGCGAACTCTAGAAGTTCGTCCTCAGTTATGTCGGACGTGAAATCAGTTAAACCACGAACCATGGTATAGTTTTTTATGGCTCACGCGCGATTACCTTTGGAATAATAAGAGTGTTCTGGTTTGTAAGTTGAAGGTTTGTTAACAATGGCGTATTTTTTTTTTACTGTGATAATCACAGTAAAAGGAAGGTGGATGGTTATATAGTTTTCGTTATCCACACGATGCACGACACGTGGATCCCACTAACTCTGAATAAGTGGCTAGGATATGTTGAGGTGACAAGGGGGCAGTTACTTTCTCCCGAATTACGAGGCTATGTTTGAAATTATTTGGACTAGATTCACCGTATATTCTTCAAGGCGGGAAACTTCTCCGCTACGCTATGAGGAATTTAAATCCTACAGTTCTTAGTCTAGCATCCGCAGTTAGTCACCGCGCATACTAGACTGGGGGGACATGATGATGTATAGTCCGTATTCGGGTCACGAACCCGACCAATGAACGCCACTCACAAGCCCATAATGGGCTAATCCAATGACGGTTTGGGCTCACGAAAACCCAAGTCCGGAGTTATTTATGGAATAAGATATCGGATACCTCCTAACTTTGGAGATAATCGTTTACCAACCGACTTAGGCGGGATACGCCGAAGGTTGGGGAACACGAAACCAACAAGGATTTCGTGTGTATATAAAGGAGATCCCATCCCTCATTAAAGGTACGATCTAAAACTCTAACTCTCCTATTAACCCTAAAACCGATTACTTACTCTCACGCCGGAGGATAATCGTGGGAGACAATCCCACGATAAGCCTAACGGTGTTTTCTGTTTACTTAGTGCGCAGGTCTCAAGCAACAATATTCAATTGGTACGAGAACCGGAGCCCAAACAAGGAACGTCCAACTTTTGTATCAACATTAAACATACATTGTTGAACTTTTTTACCTTACACGTACTGTTATCCTTGTAGAATGAAAATCTGGGTAACCGGCTTGCTGGCCTATGGATTACCCATACCTTGAAGCTGAGGTTGCTTACTGTGCTCGGAATGAATACTGTGAATCTGCAGTAGATTTTATTGCAAGGAGATCCCGTCTTGCTTTCCTCGATACTGATGCAGCAGGCCGAGCACTGCCCCGTGTGATTGAGATACTGGCCGCTGAACATAAGTGGGACAAGCAAAGGCAGAAACAAGAGTTGGAGTCGGCAACAAATTTTCTTGAATCTTGCAAGTCATCAAAGAATGCTCAGTTCCATGATGGCAAGCATACATAATGAGATCTTTGAACAGTAATTCACTCATTCCTGGTATGTATTGGTGGTTTCTTGTACTTTCACAAAACAGTACGTTAAAAATGTGAACCCTTTGCGGGTTGTATTTTTTATTAGAAAGGAGTGACTTTACCGGGTCCTTCTAGGCCTTGCCTTTAGTCGATCTGCCCAGTATTATTAGATAAATATTGTTAAAAGAGTAAATTTTCCACCAATCTCTTAAAACTAAACAATTAGAAAAGGCTAACTTGCCGTCCAAATTAAATCATGTCAGTAAGGTAAATTTGTCACAGTTAAAGCCTTTGAAACTATCGGTGACGAACCTGCTTTTTTTTTAAGTATCTTGAATGTCAAATTTACCTTTTTAACCAATTATTGTGGTCAAGCAACCTTAAAAATACGAATACGTACATGTGGCATATAAATTTACAAAGAATTTGAGGAACCTAAAAATTTACATTGATAGCTACTTGTACTTGTTCTTTGTTGTAGGTTTTAATAAGTAGACCCAAAGAGTTGCAAAATTTAATTAGGTTTGTTCTTCAGCTGGATGCTCACCGTCTTGTTTGGTCTGGTTTATGCAGCCAGTACACGTTACCATGTGGTTATAGCCTTATAGGTTATGATTTATAAGCTTGCCCGATAAGTAATTCTTCGACTTTCTTTTAGACATATACGGGAAATAATTGGAAAAAAATGGTTCATGTATGTATGTTAGTTTACAAGAATAGACCGTTTTATAGCTCATCTATTACTTGGTTGTTCTTCGTGTCATGCATTCACGAGGTAAAAAAGTAACTTGTGACATTTTTTTGTGTCTTCTCATCGTTGGTCCGTCCAAAATACGTTTTCAATACAATATATGATCAAAACTTGGTGTTCAATTAACACTGAAGCTGTATCTAATCTAGGTCGAAACTTTTTGTGAAGTAGATATGACAAATTGAGAACAAAGAGGGGTGCTAACTTTTATGTATTCTACACCTATATGATAACTCTAACCAAGCCTTACTTAACTCAAGAATCATCCGAGAAGCTATACCTTATGATGTGAACATTGCTGCCAGAATTTGTAATCATGGTCATATGTACAATGCCTAAATCTGTATATTGTATTTAAGATTTTTTGATTTGGTTTCACCGACAACTCGTATAATACTACTAGGAGATAATAATTGATACAATGCAGTATCAATATTTCAGACATTACGGATGATTATATATTGAATAATCAGATTAAAGTTAGATGAAAATTAATACGAAATCAAAGTTGATAAAACGAGTATAGCTGATTTGTTTAACAATATAAAGACAACCCTCTTGTTTGATTTTTTAGATTTAGTCGGACAAAGTGAACTTTTCTTAAAAGCTTTCGTTTGCCACATGAGTTTAAGAAGTCCAACTTTAACATTACATGTATTTTGATGATATTAAAATCTAACATGAACTACATTAACACTATATATATTCTCGAGTTTTATTTTTGAAAAAAGAGAAAAAATTAAGAAGAAAAAACAATCGTGTTTTCAAGTTTTTTTAAGAAGGGAAAAGAAGGAAATAGAAAAAGAAAATGGTTAGATTTCTAATTTCTTTCGAAAACTTTTTTCCCAAAAATAGATTTCTCTCGAAAATTTTTCTTCCTACAACCGGACCGGGCCACTCTAATCTATAATCTAATATTCCTTCGGAATCCGAGCGGTGAAATCACGAAAGCTCGATTTTGAAAACTAAAAACAATAAAGTAATAACTAATTCATTGATGAAAGCATCTCATAGCAAGCGACTACAAATCTTCAAACAAAAGAGAAGGTATAAATAAGCAGCAAAAGCATTATAGCAACACTAATTTGTTGTTGAAGATCTCCGACAGCAAGCAATATCAAATATTCAAACATCACTAGCAAAAGCGAAAACAAGCAGGAAAAGCAAAGCGGAGACAAAAAGAAAAACTTTAATTTGTGATAGCCGGATTCTGGCGCCGCATTGGATGTTTGGCGCAGGTGAGCTCATGTGCATAATTGAAAAACAAAGAGAATGGCGCTAACCGCGTCAGTTAACTTCAAGGGGTTTGAAAGTTATGACCAAAACAGTATGCATGTGATGTTTTGGCCAAAAATACATAGTTTATTTTAATTTTTATTTTTATTTTTTATTATTTTTTTTATTTTAAGAAGAGATAAATAGCGGGTATGGTTTGACGGGTGTCATAGAAGCAATAGCTCATGATAATCAACTAGGTCTCAAGATCTGCCCGCTCATAATACCATGTTAGATTATAGAATTTCCTTGAGCTTGGGTGATTCTAATCTAACATCTAATAGTAATAGTAGTCCTTTGGATTTATTATTGGAGGAGAGTTATTTTACATACCAAACTTTTCTCACATACCAATGGACTCATCCACACCCTTTATCTAAAAAGAAATCAATGGTTGAAATTAAAAGCATTTTATTATTTCACCTATTTTTTATAATTTAAATATCTCTTAAATCGTTAATCGTTAAGCGAAAATAATTATACCATCGCGACGAGCATTTAATTATCTTTTTATAGACGGACACTTTGATATACTTTCGAAAAAAGAAAAAAAAATCATGTTTTCATGGTTTTTCGTCTTTTTTTCGTTTTATTTTCGAATATGAGATTTGCATGAAAAATCACATGTGATTTAACATTAATTTGAATATCACATGTGATATTAGTGTTAAATCACATATTATATTCACATGTGATATTAGTCTATACTACCTTATAACGTATTTAAGACTTTCTAAAGAAGGAAGTCTTATTTTTTTTAAGCATACACATTTTACTATAATTAGTAATTCATATAATTAAATTTTACACTATGATAATTGCATTATAATGTACATTAATGACACATTAAATTTTAGTATTAAAATGGATGTTACAAACTTACAATAATACAAATTTATAGTTGTAATTTTTATCATAAACATTCAAGTTATACAAAGTTCAAATGAATATAAGTATGATATCTATATTTGCATTGATGTATTTTACGGAATTTCAAATACGCATCTACACTTTTCGAACTATCAAACGTGTAAACCGTCAAATACTAACTCTAATTGCATACTGCTTAAAGATCAATGTACGAGAAAAATTGACATGTTGAGTATCGCCGCTGCTTTGCGCGAGTACTTCTATGCTAGTGTAATATCATATGTGATTAATGTTGAGTTTATAATACATGACATACAATAATAACATGTAGACATCAAGAGTACACAGCGGAAGACTTAAGATCGTAACAAATAAATAATTAATCGAAAGTATGCGTAACGTACCTCTTGCGAATGTCGATCTCTTGAACAAAACAATGAAGTGGTTTAAAGAGTTGTCCTCACCGCTTTACAACTCAAACCAATTGGTGTAAGAATAGTGTCTTACTACCACGCTCTTGTACACACGAATTAACCAACGAATCAGCGATTGCTAGATCTAACACAAGTCCTTGTTTTATGAAAAACAAAACCAAACTCCCTAACTAGGGTGTTCGGCCGAGAATTGCAGAGAGAGAGAGGAGAGATCCGAGGTTAATTCAATGCACAAAGTTATGAAAACCCTAGAACCTAGCCTTGTTTATATAGTGTATGGAAACCTTTGGGAACAAGTTAGGGCTTGGGTTGAGAACCCTCCCTCAGGAGGCCAGATACAAGCCCAAGAGAAACCCAAAACTTTTCCATTTCAAGATTTTCCATTACTAGTCCTTTCTCTTTTCATTTAACGGTCGTTAGTCATTTTATGTGCAATAATTAATCGTAAACATTAACATTAATTATTTAACTTTAATTCTCATTCGCTAATGTGTGTAATCCGTGGTCACGAATTTGAATCAGGACATTTACGTGTTGTAAATATATACATTTCCAACAGACTCCCACTGGATATGTTTACAAAGCGTGAAATGACATTGGTTAGCGTCTAGCAACACGCCAATGCCCCGATACAACTCGTGTATGGTTTTCCGGAGAAAACCAAGTTTTGATGATTCATCATCATATTCATCCTTTGTTTCTAATACCATGTTAATAAGAATATGGATCTCACTCATTTCTTAATTAACTATTTTGTTTCTCGCTTTATGTGATTGATCAAGATTACCAATTCTTCCGAACATATTCCGAAGACCTTGGGCATGGCCATGCAAACATCTTAACAACCCTACGATGGGCCCAAGAAGATTATACTTCAAAATAAATTTGAAGGAAACAAATCCCATTTTGACTACAAGCGAAATCATAAATTTGCAACACTTCGAAAACAACCCTTATAACTACCGATTCGTATAGCGTTAGATTGCTTCACAAAATGCACTACATCCATGACATATCTCGGTATCTCAAGTCAGAGGATAAATATCCATGATATACTTAATGACAAAGATCCATAAAGTATCATCATGTGGGTGGGATAAGTCATATACTCAATTCATTGAATATCATTTGAAATTAGTCATGCTACACATCAATATACTTTCAAGTATATTCTAACTAATACTCAGATTTGTCTTAATTCAATACATTCCCATGTTATTGATTGACAACAGACTATTTAGAATAACTTAAGTTATTCAAGGATTTAAACATGCAAATACAGGACACAATATTATAAATGAAATTAAACGTATACTGTACTTTAATTCATTATAAATAATAATTGTTTAACATCCTTTATCCAAATACTAAATAGATTAATGCATGATAATACTAGTTAATGAATTTTGCCACAAGTCATGAGAATCATACTTGTTGACAAGGCATAATTTCAATTAACTTTGATCTATAGGAATTTTTGAGAATACTTATTTCAAGAATTCAATAAGTGAATTTCTTGTATGTGTTTACACATATCTTGATATTGTCATATCATTCCATAAGGTGCGTGAAAACCTGAATCACCCTTTTATGACAATCATCTTTCAAAACTTTAAAGTTTTAAAGTATTCTTTATTCTTTAATGTATAATGCAACTATGCTCTTAGTTGAACATAATTAGTCAACATGGTCATCATCAAGGATACCATGACTAGAATTGAGTGTCATCTCAATTATACTAGCATCATTGTGTAAAACAATATGCTCTTTAAACATCCGTAAACTTTGAACAGTTATAGTGTAATGTTGGTGCCTACCAAAACTCAAGTTTGTTGGCAATGACAATTACGAAATAATTGTCATATATTCATCCATAGAATCTAGGAGCATCTCTAGATTTTGGAATGTAATTCTAAATCCAAACATATTTCCTTTTAAAATATTTATTACACTAACAACTTTCAATGTTGTCAAATCATCTTGTAATCAAGCATGACACAACAATCTTATACACAACATGATGTACATGATGAATCTTCAAGTTAGACTTTAAGATCTCATTCATATTCTATCTTGTCAAAGATATGTATCCATCATGTTCTTTTAGACTCATTTATTTACCGCATATGTTTATAGTAATAAACATATATTCCAAGGTTGTATGTCTTATTTCCAAATCTTACAAACGAAGTTTCATTCCCAACTAAAACTTAATTTTGGTGGAATGTAGTTGCCCATACAACATATAAGATTTAAAAATAATACTCCCACTAGCTTTCAGGAATACTTATGAGCTATCTTATTTTAATTATTAAATCAAACATGGATTTAATATTAAATATAAGAATCATCTCCTAGATGCATGCATATATCTATTCATTGATTCTTGCAGTTTGTACATATTCAAAGATTATTTGAATTCATAAACTACTTTGTATTACTTATCGTCCTCGCAAAAGTAATTCCACAACAAAGAGTTTTGATATTCATTGTCAACATTTCATATCAATGAAACTAAGTATGACAATTATAATCTTTATACTTTTATTTAATGTATCTAGAAAAGAATATTCAATCATAGTTAATTGCTTAAATATGATTAGTATTATTATCACTAGACATGCATTAAATATGTGTACAATATTGTCCATATGATTTCTACACAAAGATTTAAACCACTAGGGTTTCCATCTTTTGAAGAAACTCAATTTCATTATTGAGATAAACCAAGTATCTAAAGTTGATTATCTTTATGGACAACATCTCAACATTCATAGTATGGTTGATTTACCACAATTCAACATTTGGTAAATTTATCATTATGATTAACAGGCTTACCATGATCCTGTAACTCATAATCCTCAGCATATTAAATATCTGAGATATCCTTACGGATCTATGAATGACAATTCCATCATATTGAGGTCTATCATTTACATGTTTAACCTCATCATGATATTTGCTAGTGTATTTTAGAAGATTATGTATTTTATAATTTAATCTTTCAAGATCTAAACAAAACTCCCACTTGCCTTTAACAATTTAAAGATTACCTTTAAATAGTTTAGCAAGTAGATCAACAATACATTGTTCTCTTTTGGGATATTACAAAAAACATTTACAGTTCCTGACATTGGTTTGTTACAACCCACTTTACAAGTAGTTTAACAAATTCAGAACTTCATTATAAGACTTAATGTGATTCATCACTTTCCATAAAAATGGTGTCTTATTAATCTTCTAGGTTGGAGTCTTATTGAGTATATTCAATCTATACTCAATCTACTAACCTTGATAACTTTTGGAAGAAACTATAGTTATCTTGAATCAAACAATGCCGATAAATTTTGATTCTTCTAACTGAACATACCATAAGACTATAGTATTTCATTAGAATTAATATTGTAAGATTAATCTAACAATATTTAAGATAACCATCTACTCTTTGGTTTATCCTATTTACCAAAAAACTTAATGGTACAATAGAATTACCAAATCAATTGCATGCATTATAACTCAAGTATTTTTGACCAAGTCAAAAAACATAACAGTTATAATCCCACTATACGTTATAAGTCATTGATCAACTCATTGACTTCATGTATATGTCTTAAAACATAGCAAGTTAACTTCTTACTTTATATTGTAAGTCTTGTATTAAAAGACTTCATGTTTGTGACTTTACAAAATCATAAACATTTATAATTAAAGTAATTATGAACACCACCACGGGTTTCAATTAATAATTTCAAGTTAATATTTACTACATATATTTAAGTCATTCAACGAATACATAAATACCTAAAATCAAAGTAGTACGGAGTATTAGATTACTTCATTTAATTATGTCATTCCATGAAATGTTCAACGTAAGAAACGCAAAATCATCCATGCTCGCTCACGACACGTGGATATTTTACCTTGGTCTATAATCTAGTTCACGTCTCACGTAACATAAATTGCAACAACAAGTGTTTCTTAAATCTTGAATGACATAAATATTTAAAATAAAGTAGTCTTTGTTATCATCTTGACACATGTTCTTAATAGGGCAATCATACACATTTAAATGTATAATTCCTATTAGAACGTTACTCTCTTACCTTGCGGTCAAGAGAATCCATTTAAATCATATTTATATGTGTTGTACCTTGCACACAATAAAGATTTCTCCCACTTGTGCTAGGAACAACATCATGTAGCAGATAAACAACACGATACACGTTCGTTTATTTGATTAATATGATTTGTGTCATAGATATAACAAGTAGATGTAGGACTATATTGTTTAGTAAGGAAATGCACATGACTCTCCTTAAAAAAACATAAGTGTCTACAATTGGAAAATAATTATCTTTGAAGATAATCTGGGTTACTACACAGTAAATAAGGCTTGTAGCTCTCACTGAATTAGAAATCAATAAAAAAAACTTCTTATTCAGTAATGCAACACAAATGCTCCCACTGAATCTGACAACATTGTAAGTGTTGCATAACCAGTGAAAACAACTTGCTTGCTTTTTACTTTCCTACACCTTTGAAGAACCATACGTAATCATTACTTAGGTACTAAAAGGTGTATTCTACTCTGTGAATGATGGGTTATCCATCAATGTTATTAACTTGAAAAATTGGGTATGCAATTTCTTCCTTAACAGGCCTATTATGCCCATACTGGTATGTAGCACATTTAAAGGCTAAAGCAAAACAACTAGATAAAATATGCTAGTTTGCCTTTTACCAATTTTCGCGGTAATTTTGTCTAGCTTCTAATTTTGTAACTCATATACATGTTTTCCAGTTAACCAACATTCATGTTTGTTACAAAAGGATTCATTCACCAAATGAGGGTAATGAAATCTTTATGTAAAATATGATGTGCAATTCATTGCTATGAGTTACATTAGAATTTAGACAATTCAAATGTTCCTATTATATCTTTCTCATTCATTCTAGTGGGTGAGCCGTTCAGACCATTTGTACCAAAGTCACCAATCAATTAAACGATTATGATTACTATGCTTAAAAATACATGTTTCACCATTGTTTAGGTCGGTTTATTTTTCTTGTAAAATACCCTTGTTACACGTAACAAACAAGCAAGTATTTAAAAATAAACATATAAACAATGAATGCATAACAAAAATAAGTCATGCATATCAAATAGCCACATGCAAACCTTTTGATAAATCTTATTAATAATCAATTCTATATCATCAATATGTACATGTTTAATTAAGACTTTCACCCGTTTGACATAATGTACAAGGTGAGCCACATGCATCGATTCATCGATTATGTAAGTCAAAATTAAACACATACTACATAGCACATAATTGATTTAATTAATAATGATTGAGGTCTTCCCAATTTTAGATCTATCATAATTTAGTGTATATCACTTAAACAAGAAAGACATACAATAAAAGCGGATCTATGATAAAACATGCATGTAATTATCATGGACATAAATTACACTTAACAATTAATGCAATTATAACAGAGTTACATAATACACATAAAATTGCATGCATCCTAGGGTTTCTAATCCAATTAAAACTTAAGTTTACAAAACCCTAATTAGGGCACCATAAAACGCCCCTTAAAATTAGGGTTTAGGTTTTGCAAACCCTAGATCTCGCATACAAATAATAACACAATCATGTTTATTTTATTTATGTGTTTCAGTAATTAATTACTTGTTATACAAGGCTCGTGATGCCATTGTTGAATTTATAATACATGACATACAATAATAACATGTAGACATCAAGAGTACACAGCGGAAGACTTAAGATCATAACAAATAAATAATTAACTGAAAGTATGCGTAACGTACCTCTTGCGAATGTCAGATCTCTTGAACAAAACAATGAAGTGGTTTAAAGAGTTGTCCTTTACCGTTTTATAACTCAAACCAATTGGTGTAAGAATAGTGTCTTACTACCACGTTCTTGTACACACGAATTAACCAACGAATCAGCGATTGCTAGATGTAACACAAGTCCTTGTTTTATGAAAAAACAAAACCAAACTCCCAACTAGGGTGTTCGGCCGAATTGCAAGAGAGAGAGAGAGAGATCTAGGGTTAATTCAATGCACAAAGTTATGAAAACCCTAGAACCTAGCCTTGTTTATATAGTGTATGGAAACCTTTGGGAACAAGTTAGGGCTTGGGTTGAGAACCCTCCCCTTGGCCGGCCATTATACAAGCCCAAGAGAAACCCAAAACTTTTCCATTTCAAGATTTTCCATTACTAGTCCTTTCTCTTTTCATTTAACGGTCGTTAGTCATTTTATGTGCAATAATTAATCGTAAACATTAACATTAATTATTTAACTTTAATTCTCATTCGCTAATGTGTGCAATCCCGTGGTCACGAGTTTGAATCCGGACATTTACGTATTTGTAAATATATACATTTCCAACAATTAAAGACTAATATCACATGTGATATTAAAATTAGTGTTTCATCACATGTGATTTTTTTCATGCAAATTTCAGTAACGTAAAAAATATTAAAAAAAAATGTGAAGAACACGACAAATTTTTTTTGTAGAAAGTATATCAAAGTGTCTATCTATAAAAAGATAATTATATGCTTTGTCGTAATGGTATATTTTTTTCCGCTTAACGATTAATAGTTTGAAAGATATTAATATTTGAAAAAAATGATGAAAGTGGGTTTTTTAAATTGTTGGAATTAATCTCATCCATTAGATCAAATAAAACTAAAGAGAAGATGAATGGTGAAGATTGATCTATTGATATGTAAAAAAAATTATACTCAAAGATCTTAAATCTTATTATTATTATTGTACTTTATTTTTTGGAAATCAAATAGCCTGCAACATACCATGGGTGTGTTTGGCGCAGAGCTTTTTGGAGCATTTAAGAGCGGTGAGCAAAGAGCGTTGATCGTTGTGATTTTTAATGTTTGTTTGGCAAGTAGCAATTAGCTTTACCTAATTTTTTCGGAAAGCTCATTTTCCAATGCTCTATAAAGTAGCATTTAGGAGCTTTGAGCATTTAATAGCTGTTTTATACATTATAATTACAAATACAGCTACGTTACCAAACGTTTTTATAAAAAATCACTACTACTCACGACCACGCTAATACTACTACTCATCTGCTTTATGACTAATCACATACACTCACATCGCTATTTATACCAAACACACCCATGATACCATCTGCGTTATTTGGAGAACCACAAATATACTTTATTGTAACATTTAGTTTTAAAGACTGTAAATTTTCTATCTTTTCATAGAGTTGCCAACTGAACCATCTTTATTGTTTATGGGGCTGACTTCACATTAATTTATTTATTTCTCTGGAGTCTGGACAGCTTATGCATAAAAAAACATTAAAAATTAAGACTTTCACCCGTTTGACATAATGTACAAGGTGAGCCACATGCATCGATTCATCGATTGCGTAAGTCAAAATTAAACACATACCACATAGCACATAATTGATTTAATTAATAATGATTGAGGTCTTCCCCAATTTTAGATCTATCATAATTTAGTTTATATCACTTAAACAAGAAAGACATACAATAAAAGCAGATCCATGATAAAACATGCATGTAATTATCATGGACATAAATTACACTTAACAATTAATGCAATTATAACGAGTTATAATACACATAAAATTGCATGCACCCTAAGGTTTCTAATCCAATTAAAACTTAAGTTTACAAAACCCTAATTAGGGCAACATAAAAACGCCCCCCTTAAAATTAGGGTTTAGGTTTTGCAAACCCTAGATCTACGCATACAAATAATAATACAATCGTGTTTATTTTATTTATGTGTTTCAGTAATTAATTACTTGTTATACAAGGCTCATGATGCCATTGTTGAATTTATAATACATGACATACAATAATAACATGTAGACATCAAGAGTACACAGCGGAAGACTTAAGATCATAACAAATAAATAATTAACTGAAAGTATGCGTAACGTACCTCTTCTTGAATGTCGATCTCTTGAACAAAACAATGAAGTGGTTTAAAGAGTTGTCCTTTACCGTTTTATAACTCAAACCAATTGGTGTAAGAATAGTGTCTTACTACCACGTTCTTGTACACACGAATTAACCAACGAATCAAGCGATTGCTAGATCTAACACAAGTCCTTGTTTTATGAAAAAAACAAAACCAAACTCCCTAACTAGGGGTGTTCGGCCGAGAATTGCAAGAGAGAGGAGATGAGAGATCTAGGGTTAATTCAATGCACAAAGTTATGAAAAACCCTAGAACCTAGCCTTGTTTATATAGTGTATGGAAACCTTTGGGAACAAGTTAGGGCTTGGGTTGAGAACCCTCCCCTTGGCCGGCCATGATACAAGCCCAAGAGAAACCCAAAACTTTTCCATTTCAAGATTTTCCATTACTAGTCCTTTCTCTTTTCATTTAACGGTCATTAGTCATTTTATGTGCAATAATTAATCGTAAACATTAACATTAATTATTTAACTTTAATTCTCATTCGCTAATGTGTGCAATCCCGTGGTCACGAGTTTGAATCCGGACATTTACGTATTTGTAAATATATACATTTCCAACAATTAAAGACTAATATCACATGTGATATTAAAATTAGTGTTTCATCAAATGTGATTTTTTTCATGCAAATTTCAGTAACGTAAAAAATATTTAAAAAAAATGTGAAGAACACGACAAATTTTTTTTGTAGAAAGTATATCAAAGTGTCTATCTATAGAAAGATAATTATATGCTTTGTCGTAATGGTATATTTTTTTCCGCTTAACGATTAATGGTTTGAAAGATATTAATATTTGAAAAAAATGATGAAAGTGGGTTTTTAAAATTGTTGGAATTAATCTCATCCATTAGATCAAATAAAACTAAAGATAAGATGAATGGTGAAGATTGATCTATTGATATGTAAAAAAAAATTATACTCAAATGATCTTAAATCTTATTATTATTATTGTACTTTATTTTTTGGAAATCAAATAGCCTGCAACATACCATGGGTGTGTTTGGCGCAGAGCTTTTTGGAGCATTTAAGAGCGGTGAGCAAAGAGCGTTGATCGTTGTGATTTTTAATGTTTATTTGGCAAGTAGCAATTAGCTTTACCTAATTTTTTCGGAAAGCTCATTTTCCAATGCTCTATAAAGTAGCATTTAGGAGCTTTGAGCATTTAAGAGCTGTTTTATACATTATAATTACAAATACAGCTACGTTACCAAACGTTTTTATAAAAAATCATAACTACTACTCACGACCATGACTAATAAACTACTACTCATTTGCTACAATTCATCTACCATCACATCGCTATTTATACCAAACACACCCATGATACCATCTGCGTTATTTGGAGAACCACAAATATACTTTATTGTAACATTTAGTTTTAAAGACTGTAAATTTTCTATCTTTTCATAGAGTTGCAAACTGAACCATCTTTATTGTTTATGGGGCTGACTTCACATTAATTTATTTATTTCTCTGGAGTCTGGACAGCTTATGCATAAAAAAACATTAAAAAATGAGATCGTCAAATAAACTTTATCGTGTTCTTTTTTTTTTTTGGGGAAATATTACCTGCTTTAGATAGTAGGCTATTGCCTACTTTTTTTTGACAAAAAAAGAGCACCACTTTTATAAAAAATACAATCACACCCCCTTTCAAACACTCTCATTTTAATCTTTAATCCTAAACATATCTTCTTCACTACTCTTTAGTCTTTACCACCATCAGTTTTGGGCGCCAAAATCTCCGCCAAAAACTTGCAACAACATAACATATGATAGATAATGTAATCAAACCCGATATTGTTGTACGTGGTTCCAAAAATTTATGCTCAACTCCATGAGTTTTTCAAGGACTAATCCAAATCACGAAGAGGAAATCATACCAGGTTTGATTATATTATCCATCATATTCTTCCTTGTTCAATTCATTTTTTTTCTTCTTTTGAAATATTTTTAAGTAAAAAAGAGATAGATTAGCAGATGTGGTTGTATGATCAAATGTCAATTGTTATGAGTGGATTATGTGGTGTTGGTACTGTGGGTTATTTGTAAGTCTGGTACCGGTATGTGGGTTCTTGAGTTTGGTCTGCAAGTATGGTATGCAAGTTCGTTTTAAGATCTAAGTAGTGGTTATGAGTTATCTTAGTTTCCTTTGGTCCCCTTTGCTTTGTGATTGCATTCAAACAGAATTTCCCATGCTTCACTAGTCTTTTGTCTCGACATAAGTTCTTATGGGGTAGATGTTTATTTTGTTGTGGTTTGTTTGGCTCATTGGTCCGAGGGGCATATAACTTCTTTAGATATGTTAGGATTCTTTGGTTTGGTTATGTTTGTACTTTTAAGTTCATGTATGGGTGACTTTTGTTGTTGTTATGTTATCTTACTTTTCTTACTTTTTGTTTTTAATAGATGAAAATAATGATGAATTTGAACATACACTAATTGATGATATCGACAACAATGGTTATCTCATGCAAGAAGAAGTAACACCTCATACATATATGTACAATGGATTCTTAAGGTATACTATACTAGGAAGAACATTTTCCACTTCTGATGATGCATATGATTTTTACAACGAGTATGGTCTATCCAAGGGTTTTGGTATTCGAAAGTATACACTTAATAGATACAAAGACACAAACGAAGTTTATCGACGAATATTTACATGTAACAAGGAAGGTTTTAAGGATATGAATGATAAAAGACAATTACGCGATGATGTAAAACGCCGTTGTATTACGCGGACCGGTTGTAAGGCCCTAATGCAAGTGACATTATCAAGTGAAGGTGAGTGGGTTGTAGACAAGTTTAGTGATGAACACAATCATCCTTTTGATTCACCATCAAAAGTAATCAAGCAAAGGTCTCATAGCATCTTTCATCGTTCCAATGAATGCAAAGATGTTGTAACATTATTGTCTAAAGCAGGGATGAAACCTTCAGAAATCACTAAAATAGTTAATGCGTTTAGAGGTGGTGAAGAGGATCAACTCACTCGAGTTCAATGTTCCGCTATTGTTAGTGCAGAGAGAAAATGTAACTTAGGCAAAGAATGTCATGGAATTATCATGCATTTTAAAGAAAAGGCTGAGTTGGATAAAGACTTTTACTTTGCAATGGACATAAATGAAGATGGCGTACTACAAAATGTGTTTTGGGCAGATGGGAGATCAAGAACATCGTATTGCCAATTCGGCGACGTTGTTGTTTTTGATGTAACTTATAGAACAAATAAGTTCAGTTTTCCATTTGCACCATTTGTTGGAGTGAACCACCATGGCCAATCTATTCTACTAGGAGCGCATTGTTGGAAAATGAGACCGGAAAAACGTTTAAATGGTTATTTGAGCAGTTTCTAAAATGTATGCATGAGTGCCCGTCTGTAGCTATCATTACAGACCAAGATTTGGCAATGGGTAAAGCAATTTCAAAAGTGTTTCCAAACACGAAACATCGGTATTGTGCATGGCATATTCAAAGGCATGTTTTAGAGCATCTACAACAATTTCGATATCGATATGATGATTTCGAGGATACATACACTCAATGGGTTAAAAGCCAATATTTGAAGAATTTGAATCTGGATGGGAGACGTTGAAGGCGAAATATCACATAGAAGATGATAGTTGGTTGGGAAACATGTTCAAGTTGCGTCATCATTGGGTAAAAGCATATCTCAAAGATACTTTTTTTGCTGGCATGACAACGAGTGGAAGGAGTGAAAGTATACATTCGTTTTTTGATGGTTTTGTCAACTCTAAGACCATGCTAAATGAGTTTGTAGTCCAGTATGATAAAGCTGTGAGTTCTCGAAGAAGTGCAGAAAAAGACCAAGATTTTAGAACTTTGAATTCAAAGCCCACATTATATAGTAATCATCCGATTGAAGAAATGGCGGCAACATGTTATACGCGAAATATTTATGATATATTCAAGAAAGAGTGGAAGGCTAGTTTTGATTGTGGTCATCAAATATTAAGCACAGATGGTGTTAAGGTTATATACCGTGTCGGGTTTTTGAAAGGTAATAAGGAGAATTGGAAAACCGTTGAATACAATGTTACTTCGGATATTTTTGTTACTTGTTCATGTGCAAGGTTTGAGACTTCTGGAATCTTGTGCAAACATATTTTGTACATCATGAGACGAGAGTCTTTAACAACCATCCCAGACCATTACATAATACCAAGGTGGACTATGAAGGCAACATATAAGGTGGGAGGTATTGAAATTCGATGGCGAGATAAAAATGATATTGCTACAAAAGAAGTTACTTTATTAACTATCTGGTCCATTCGAGCAAAATTCAATAAAATACTACAAGATGGAGGAGATTCCCTCGTTGAAATCAATAAAATTGATGATATTCTTAATGGCCTTTTGGAAGAACAAAATAGAAGAAAGAAGACTCCAGTCGAGTTGAACACTAATATTGATGATGATAGACCATCTACGCAACAAGAGAACATGTCACAACAACGGCTTTCAAAAAAAAAAAGAAACATATCACAACCTCTTTTAGTTTCTGATCCCTTAGTTCGAGTGAAGACAAAAGGTCGCCCAAAAGCTGCTACAAGAGTAAAGCATGGTTTGGAGGTTTCTTTGGACTTGAAAAACAAAAAAACTTGTGGTTATTGTGGAAAAAAAGGTCATAACAGGACTACATGTCCAGAGAAAAAGGTTTGTTTATGCTCCATACTCAACATCGCATCTTTAGGTTTTAATTCTCATTTTTATTGTTTTACTATTTCAGAAGGATGATGTAGAAAAAAGAGAGATCGAACGAGGTGAAGCTGATAATTAAGTGAAGCGTATTTCAAGCAAATAGAGTATTTGGGGTCTGACGCGTTCCGTTGTTGGGGTTGTTGGTTTCTGCATTTCTATTTTCTGCAAGTTTGAAGGTCTGCAATTGTGTTACAACAGTATGTTATGCTTGTCTTCGTGTGTTTGAGTGGCTGCAGAAGGTTCTCTGGGTGATGTTTTTTGTTGCTAAGTATACAAGCTGGTATTTGCCATGTTTAAACAAGCATTCCCAAACACCCTCTTGTTAGATTTTGGCAAATTGAGAAATATTGAGAAAATCACTTGTTAGATTTTGGCAAATTGTGATTTGTTGCAACTAATTATAAACATCATAACCAATTATTGAGACTGAAACTTTTAACAGGTCAAGACTGGATTTTTACTGTCGCAGTGGGTTAATGGGTCAAAATTGGATTATCGAGACTGAAACTTTTAACGGGTCAAAACTGGATTTTTGTTGTCACAGTGGGTTAACGGGTCAAAATTGGATTATCGAGACTGAAGCTTATTAGGATTGGATTTGTACTGATATACTGATATAACATTAAGTACTGTGAGCTGTTTTGTTGCTTTATAGTTGGGTTCTAATGATGTTCAAGTTTTCTCATTCCCACTTGTTAAGGGGCATACTTGTGATTAGTATCCATTGTTCCTTACCGGGTCACATAAACACCACTACAACCTATGCAAAAAATTTCTATGTCACCTAGTAATGCACCATTTTCCTCATTGCCATTCACATGTCAAGCAGATAAGAACTTGAAAAAGCAATCCCAAACACCTTCTTAAGTAAATAGAATTCGCCAAACACCTAACTGTTGATATCTTATTCTTTTGATTTCAAGTAGCCTAAAAACATATACTTTATCTATTGGTGTCTGTTTGTTACAGACAATTAATTTAATATTTCATCATCTAATAATCACTTTGAAAACACAATGCCAAACATCCCATTTGTCAATAGCGTATCAGTGAAGACTCGAACAAGTGGTTGTCTGATTATCACATCTCCAAACAATAGAAGCACATCCAAACACTATTCCTTGCAGTCTATTTAAGCTGGAAATAGATATAACAAGCATTCCCAAACACCCTTTTGGTGTTGCTGTTGTCATTTGTTACATATTGAAACAAGTTGTTTTGAACTTGTGTATAGCAACATGTTTAAACAAGTATTCCTAAACACCCTATTGTTTTACTGCTGCCATTTGTTACAGAATAACAGAAACATGCTACTGTCATAAAACATGAATTTGTCTTTTGCTACTGTCATAAAAATATAAAGGTGGACTGGTAAGTGGTAACTAATACTCCAACATGTCATAAAACTATAAAACTTATTTTGTCAATTGCTTTGCTAATGTCATAAAAGTGAACTTGTTTTGTGTGCTGTCATAAAAGTAACCAATGCAACACTTTGACTTTCTCTCCAAAAAGTGAACTTGTGTTTGTTGTGTATATGCAAAAGTGACAGTGTCATTTGTTAAAGATTTGTTATTGTCATTTGTTATTTCTATTATTGAATAATATATTCCATCCAAAAAGTGAAGCATCACTTTCCCTCCATCACAGTGAACCATCACTTTCCATCCAACTTTTAGCAATTTCGGGTACCTAAACTGTAATCTTGAGATAAAAGTTGTGTTCTTTTGGAAGGGGTGTAATTGTAATCTTTATAAAAGTTGTGCTCTTTTTTTGTCAAAAAAATGTAGGCAATTGCCTACTATGTAAAGCAGGTAAGTTATCCCCTTTTTTTTAATACAATAATGCATTTAAAATGATCTTGCAATCTCACTTTCATACAGTAAGCATTTTCCTTATTTTATAATGGATGCGATATCAAAACAAACGTGTAGGCATTACTCTTTGAATTCCTTAGTTATTTTAAGTTTCAATTATATTATAGGTGTCAAAAGAAACACTTTTATCTATAGAAATTTTTAATACATTAATAGAAGTTAAAGTATTTTATTTAGCTCGTGATTAGGATGGGGAGGTTCCACATGCAACAGAATTTAGTGTTGGATGTATGTTTTGGTTATTTCTAGTTACATTATCAAATTATCAGTTTCTCATTAACTTAACCTGATTTAACTAATTTGTTAAAACAAGTTGTATTAGAATAAACAGAAAATAACTTCTCATGTTGCAAACTAATGTTATATAAAGTGAGCCTCTAATATTTTATAGCACCAATAAACTATAGTTATCAACCATAGAATAATTTTGATTGCTTATCTTTTGTGTTTATCTGCATATTCTAAGCAGATTTTTTTTTTTTTTTTTTTTTTTTTTTTTTTTTATGATAACACTTTTGCTTATCCATTGTCTCTAAACATAAAAGCAATCTTCATAAGAAAGTATTGAATCACTTATTTATGTAGCCTTTACTAGACATTAAAAATTTATTTTTTACCGTCATATTTAACCAAAAATATTTTTAAAATGTGTTTAATTGAAATTTTCTATCAAGTTTTTGTTTGCACAAATGTAATTGCACTTTTACCAAAATGAGTAAATCTAAGGACTAGCTTCAAAAATACTTATTTATAAGAAGCTTACAAATTTTTAAGAGTAAATTTGTGGGTTCAATTTGTAGTGTTGTGAGAAAATAGTTTATGAGTTATAAACGAAAAATGATAAAAGTTTGAGGATTAAACAATATATAAAATATTAATTTAGTGGTGGATGTTGTTACAGTTTTTAATCAAAAGTATTATAAGGTTTACACATTACTCAAATTTAAGGATTTTAAGTTTAAAAGTTATACATGTATCATCAATAGTATAGATATTTACATTAATTTTAACTATTTCTTTAAAGAAGAAATAACTGATAAGTTTGTTGTTAAACTTGTGGTGCGTGAATGGTTGTGGATTCAAATCCTTTATAAGAAATGTGTGGTAGATTAATGTGTATATGATATGATGTGATATAGTTAGTTTATTATTTGTCAATATATAAACTCAAATATAGAATTTGAGTCGAATAACAATGCATTAGTTTATACAGTGCCAACCATCTAAGAATGTTTTAAAATATTAATATCAATGACACAATGAAAGTAGCAGAGTGGTGGAGCTTGTGGAATGTGCACTTACACCTTAACTTCTAATTATTAATCTGATGATAAATCCAACTTAATTTTATTCGATGCCCCCTTTTGGAGGTAATCTGTATAAATGTAAATGAGAGACTGGCAAGGCAACACAAAGACACTCCCATCACATGTCCTTCCATTATTGTCATAAAAATAATTCATACATATGAACACATGACCTTTGATAAAGAGTACATATCTATTCTTATATTTTCATTTAATGCTATTAAATGTTATAGTTTGGCTTTCAAAACAAATATTAGAGAGCAAGGTGTCATGACGAAGCATAACTTCGTCATGCGCCACCACCTCAGCCACATCAAGATCCCATTTTCCCACAAACCACAACAAACTCCTCCTCACTCATAACAAACCTTAACTTCTTCATTCGTACCACCACTACCACTTTTTATTTTTTATTCAATTTTCACTCCAAATAAAAACTAAATAAATTCATTTCATTCAAATTAAAAATACAATACACAACTTAATAAAAACGACTAAACATAAAAAAAATACGAAAAAAAAACATACGCAAGAAATACATGAAATTATAACGAAACTAATTATCCGGATTATGTTGTTGAATTTGTGCCTATTGAAGTTGTTGCCAAACATGCTCGATGAGACATCGTTGAAGCTTTGCGTGTGTGCGTTTATCATGTAGTTCCTTGGCTTTTTTCTTTGCACTTGGCAACGCTCAATCCAGTCCGTCAAATTTGGTGTTGGAGAAATATCGTTTCAACAATATCGATATCGCAAATTTTTCATCTTTCAAAATCATGTTATGCATTATGATGCACGCATACATGATTCTCGTAACTGCCAATAGTAAATTGTCACACGGTTGGGCAATGATATGCCAACGTCCTCGAGGACACCAAAGCTCTTTCGATGTCTTTTCGAGCACTTTCTTGTTTCGCTTTGAATGCGGCATTTTTGGATTAGTTGCAATCAGTAAATGACTGACGAAGATGCTCACTCCGGGTAGATTCCGTCGACTAGATAATACCCTTGCTTAAATTTACACCCATAAAATTCAAACTCAACCTCGGGGAGATGTCATCACAAGTCGTCGAATAACGGAGAATTATTTAAAACCGTTATATCGTTATTCGCACCCGCTACCCCAAAAAGCATGCCAAATCCACAAATCGATAAGCAATGATTTCAAGCATTATAGTGGGATATTTTTATCACCTCTATGAAATTGGCCTTGCCATTCTTTAGACAGTTTCTCCATTCCCAAGGCATACAATCGATGCTCCCAACATTCCGGAAGCCCATGAGCAGCTTTTATGTGCATAGTATAAGTTACGAATGTCATCCTCATCCGGTTTTCTTAAAACTCCTTAATAAATAGTTGGATTATGCACATAAGAAAAAATCTAGCAATCGCGCGCACGTTGTTCACCTATTTGTAAATACTCATCTAATGCATCACCGATATCCCGTAAGCCAATTGGCGTAGGCACATGTGCATTCATAAGCACACTAAAACTCATTACACCCCTAGCATCGGGTCGCATTCTAAAGAAATCAAAATGCCTAGGAAGAGGATGATGAGTTTCAATATATGTTTCAATACCTTGCACTATTTGTAGAAATAGACGACCGGCTCATACGAAATCGACGCCTAAAATGAGCGTCCAGATATTTTGGGTTGTCGCCAAAATAGTCGCCAGAAGACGTGCTTCAAAGAATTTCACGCTCACGAGGGACATATTGACGACTTTGAAGGACCGGTGCTTGTTCGCAACGCTTGCTCGCTCGAACTCTTGAATAAACATTTCTAACTCCGTTAACTCTTCAAGATCACTATCGCGGAATAAGATGATCGACTATCGTAATTCATGTTTTCAAGAAGTTTGAATGGATATGTTTTGATTGAATATGAAAACTTGTATGAAATGTTATGTTAATTTATAGAGTGAGTGGTGGGTTTTTAAAAAAAAAAAAAAAAAAAAAAACGCTTTTAAAACGTTAGGCAACGGATATATATTAAAGGCAATATTTAATCAATGAATGTCGATACGTTACTTCGTCGTCCGACGATTTTGGAAGCGACGGCAACGCCGGTGTGGCGGCGGCCCACGGCGACCCTCCACGTAGGCGACGGCGAGAAAAAAATCCCACACCGTCCACTCTTACTCGTATAAATCAAATTGCAATGTTTTGAATATCGGGTTTTAGTTGACTTGACTAAGTTTCGGGGTTGTAGTTTTACACTTCTATATATTTCTACAATATTTTATATGATAAACAAATCTCAATGGATGATAAAAGAAAAAATTTATGTTTTCTTAGCTAAATGAACGCTTTCTACATAAAAAAAAAATCATATTTCTACATGATACTCCCTCCGTCCTATAATAATTGTCCACTTTGACTTTTTTGAATCTTTCTTGTTCAACTTTGACCACTAATATTTTTATTTGTGTTATATAATATTTGATGAAATTAATACCAAAAGAAGATACATTTAAAACATAACATATTCATATATTTTTCATTAAATATTATATTACACAAATAAAAATATTTATGGTCAAAGTTTAACAAAAAAGACTAAAAGTAACTACTATATTATGGGACTGATGTAGTAGTTAACTACTATACACAACAACTAAAAACAACTAGAATTTCTAATATTAAAAGTAAATTTTTAGGGCATGCTTGGTTAGATATATTAGAGGGTGAAGAATGGGAAAGATGATTATTACTTATGCTTGATATACTATTATGCAATGGACCATTACCCAAAACAAGGTAATGGAGCATTACCTTAGAAATTGAGGATTATGAAAATTAGGAGTAATGCAATACTCATTATATTTCTTAGCATTCCCTTTACCTTTCCCATTTCTATTCTTTTATTTGAACCAAGCACCCCCTTAGTCATTGTTAATCTACATCTATTAGTTTATTACTTTATTTGCTGAAAATCTAAAAAGAAGACATCAATTAAATAAATAACTCATATGATAAAATTTAGAGTAAATTACATGGATGGTCCGTGGTATGTCAAAGTAACAACTTTCGTCCCTAGAAGTTTGAAGTTACCTTTGGCAGTCCTAAGTTGGTAAACAATAACACTAGGTCCTTTGGTTTAGTTGGCGTTAAGTAAGTTCGTTATAATTTACACGTTAGCCCCTTTGGTTGAAGATCGTTGCATCATCTATCCTTAATAGTAACTACCGCTTATAACTTCAAGTTTTCATCCGTTTCGTCCATTTTATACATTCTCATCCGTTTTCTCCGTTTTACGTTTTCGCGTTTATTTCGTTTTCATACGTTTTGTCCGTTTTTATGTTTTTAGCCGTTTTCTTACACTTACACACGTTTTTGTCGGTTTTTACGCTTCGCCCATTTTCTTACATTTCCATACGTTTTGTCCCTTTTTTTACATTATCGCCCATTTTCTTTCTTTTTCATATGTTTTTGTATCTTTTCTTACGTTTTTATTACGTTTCCATACATTTTTATCCATTTTATTACGTTTTTATCCATCTTATATGTTTTCGTCCGTTTTTATCCGTTTTCTTACGTTTTAATCCTACTTTGTACGTTTTCATCCGTTTTATACGTATTCTTACATTTTTATCTATTTTCTTCTGTTTTTATACGTTGTCTTACGTTTTTAACCATCTTCATACGTTTTCGTCATTAACTGTATACGTTTTCTTACTTTTTCATTTGGACGAAAATGAATAAAAACATAAGAAAATGGGCGAAAACTTAAAAAAAGGGAAAAAAACGTATGATAATGAAAGAAAACGGGCGGAAACATAAAAAATGGACAAAACGTATGACAATGTAAGAAAACGGGCAAAAACGTAAAAAAACAGACAAAAACGTATGGAAATGTAAGAAAACGGGCGAAACGTAAAAAAAACGTATGGAAATGAAATAAGACGGACGTAAATGTAAAAAACGGACAAAGACGTATGAAAATGTAAAAAGCGGGCAAACGAAAAAGGAAAAAGTGTATGAAAATAAAAGAAAACAGCGAAACGTAAAAACGATGAAAGTGTAAGAAAGCGGCGAGCACGTAAAAATGGACAATAACGTATGAAAAGAAAGAAACGCAGGAAACGTAAAAAGGGACAAAAGCGTATGAAATTTTAAGAAAGCAAAGAAACGTAAAAATAAGGACAAAACGTAAGAAAACGAGCGAAAGCGTAAAAACATATAAAACGATGAAAATGTAAGAAAGCGATAAAACGTTAAAAAACGTATAAAATTGTAAGAAAGCGGCGGCGTAAAAAAAACATATGAAATGAAAGAAATTGGGCGAAAAGTAAAAACGGACAAAATCGTATGAGAATGTAAGAAAGCGGAGAAAACGTAAAAGCGGGACAAAAACATATTATAATGTTTGAAAACGGTAAAACGTATAAAACGTAAGAAAAACGGACGAAAATGTATAAAAATTGACGAAAACGGATAAAACATATGAAAACTTTAAATTATAAACAGTCGTTATTATTAAGGATTGAAGATGCAACGATCTTTAACCAAAGGGGCTAACGTGTAAATTATAACGAACTTACTTAACGCCCGTTAAACCAAAGGATCGGTTGTGTTATTTGTTTACCAACTTCGGAACTACCAATGCAACTTCAAACTTTCACGGACAAAAGTTATTACTTTTTACATACCACAGGGACCATCCATGTAATTTACTCTAAAATTTAAGAACTAAAGAAAAAATTAGAATATAAACAGATAAGAAATTATGTTCAAAAAAAAAAACAGATAAGAAATTAGTTACAATATCAAAGAAGAAATTGAGATTTAAGAACTATTATTTTTTTTATTTCTTAATAACCAAGAATTGATATCCGAATGCTCGGATATGAAAAAAAGAAACAATCATTCGGGCTTTAAGACATGTATTTATGCTTAATAAGTTCTTAGCGAGGTGTCTGCAGCATACATATAATGCAGACTCAAATAAAAATTCGATAAATAATGATTTTAGTTTATTATGTTCTTTTAACAATAAATTTACGGATATCAAGAATTTCAGATAGTCCGCGTCTGCTCGGCTCGAACCAGTTAGCCCTGTGTGCTCGGGCTCGAGCCTGTTTGGTCCGCGTGTTCGCCTGCCCATTTTACTGGTCGCTCGTTCGGCTTGAACATTTGTATAATGTTCTTTATTATTTGTAGTAGTGAAATTTAATGCAGAAATTGTGTTTAATTTGGTTGTACAATATGCTTGATAATTTGTATTTCTTATGTAAATGGGTGTTTTAATAACTGTATTAATTGTATTTATTGATCAGTTAAATAATTGACTACATTAAATAGCATTAATATGGTGTTTTGTTGTACACTATGTTTCTTGTCTTGTATGTCTGAAAATTATGTGCATGAAAGTGTTGTACATTATGTTTCTTTTTTTGTAAGTAGTAGTCATTATAGTCATTATAGTCATTAATAACATTGACCACTTTAATAGCATTAATGTTGTAAGTCCGAAAATAAGTATGAAAATTACATCATGCTTATTTTGTTGTACACTACGCTTATTTTGTTGTAATCGAAAATTGGTTGCATTTATTGTGACATTGTCTTACATAGTTGTAATTTTGGTGAAGGAGTGTTTTAATAAGATTAATGTTGTTTGATAGAATTTTGGCCTTAAAACGACACCACGCTTTATTTTGTTGTACAATATGCTTACTTTGTTGTAATTCGAAAATGGGTGATTAAAGTGTTGTAAACTATGTTTAATTTTCAGACGCCTTAAAATTAAATTAAGAGTGAATTATATGTAGTATAGATTATAGGAAAAAAAAAAAAAAAAAAAAGTTAGGAGGTGTTTGTTTTTAAGAGCTCAATCGAACTGCACATCCGAATCAATCTGGCATAAATGTCGAATCGACCGCATCCGAACGAAAAAACTCATGTTTGAACCGCACGTTTGGTTCTTCGTCTTAAATTTTTTTGGTTATTTTTGTCAACAGAGAAGCGACTGGAGGCGTTAAGACACCTCTCGCGCCTGCACCATTAAGATCTTCATCGCCTCGACTGCGCGAGCGGGAAAAAAAACAAAGCAGTCCGAAGCAGTAGAAATGTCGACCGCGTCAGGAACGAGTCAGATTAAGAGGCTATTAAGAAGCACTTTTCAAAAAACAAACACCACCTTAGTAACACGATCGGATCCTAATCGATCCTACAATCCCACTTGAATTACGATATCATGATAGTTTTTTGTATGTGGGATTGTAGGATCAGAATCGCGATACAACCTTGGTTTGAACGATAGTACTAGTAGAGTGACAAGACAAGGAGATAATTGGATCGAGGACAGGTGAAAAGAACGTAACAATAATACAAACGCCAAAGTGGACCCCACACAGAAACAAGGCGGGAAGTAACAAAAACACACACACTAGTTGTAATTATAGCCGGATGGCCGGTGTTTGTATGTAACTGTAAAAAATAAACAAAACCTCTCACAATCACGAGTTTAATTCTTTATTCATTCATAAACACAAACAATCGTGCCGGCCACACACTCTCAATAATTAACAGCTATGCATGTACTAGTATTTGTTATACTTTCTCTTTCTAGCTTATTAGGTCCTACAATCAGAACAACATTCATCATCAATGGCTTCTAGTAGTACCAAAACAATGAGTAGTAGTAGTAATAATAATAGTAATGCTAAAACGCCGCCTGCACCGTCTGTTAAAACTGGTGCACGCTCCAAAACGCCGGTTTCAAGACGCTCCGTTACGCCTAATTCTAGGTCGCATACTCGCCAAAATGACGACGATGCAGGTATTATATATCATTTACTATTTAATGTAATATATTAGTTGTGCTTGTACATTGATATTACAGGATCATGGAAATGAACATGTGTCATTATTATTATTAATAATGTGTAGAAGTAGAAACTTGGTTCATAGAAATTGTGATAATATACATTTTATGAAGCGAAAGGCCTATTTTGTCAACGTTGCCCTAAGGACAGTATGTGCAAGGGCAGAGCTAGAAAGTTATTGTCGAGGGGGCAAACTTTGACAATGTTTAGAAACTACACTACAAATCGGTCGTTAGGGGGTAAATTGCAAAAATAGCCAGATATTTTAAAACATTTACACTACAATTTTTTTGGCTAGGGGGCACGTGCCCACCCTTCCTCCCTCATGTCTCCGCCTCTGAATATGTTGAAGACAGTGTTGTCGATTGTTCAGAATGACTCAGTGGCAGTGGCGGAGGCATGTAGGAGGGTATCAAATCTTTAACTGTAGACATTTACATTAGCCAATATAAAAGTGCCCATATTGTTGTTTTTGGCCCATCACAAAAACTGATATAGTTATACTTGTACTAGCCAATCTCTAGAAATATTTAAATGATCATCCCATATTAATTCTTATATAAACACGAATTGGCTAAACAATCCTCAACATTACGTCAAGTTCTAAATGTCTTTAACAAAGTTTGGCCCCCCCATAAACAAATTCCTGGCTACGCCCCTGCTCAGTGGCCTGCTTAGGAACTTGTAACGGATAAATTGGAATCATCAACTATAAATGCTAGATTAAGTTGAGTACGTAATCAATGTTTTATAATTTCTGGAAAGTAATGCCTAAAAAGAGAGACGTGATTTCTAATTATGTCTAATTATGTTCATTTTGTTATAAGAGATAAATTCTATAAAAACTAAAAAGTGCCTTTGTTACATTTGCCGATGTTTATGCCTTGTACATTAGAACTATGCCCCATTGGCCAGTTTGATGTAAAATTTGAAAGAAAAAATCCATGGATTTGGAAATACCGGCCTTGACTTATAAATTGAGCAATGGGAATAGTCTAAGAGGAAATAAAATATTATTATTGGAATCACTAATTTAGTATAACCATCCGATGAAAGGAAAGATTAGTACTCGTAATTGCTTAGCATGTTTTGATATAATGGAAACACATATTATGTGCGACTTGCATTGTGTTGATAACGTTAGGAGGGTCTTAAAATTGTATTTGCCACAGAATCCGGCAGAGTGAGAGTTGCTGTTAGACTGCGCCCCAAAAACGCAGATGACCTTATTTCAGATGCTGATTATTTCGATTGTGTGGAACTTCAACCTGAGGTAACCATACTATTTATATTTCAAATAATGGCCTTTTCCCCAATTTTCTTTTCGTGCATTGTATGATTGCTTTCCCACACGCAGCTTACGAGGTTGAAGTTAAAGAAGAATAACTGGAGTTCTGAGTCTTATAGATTTGATGAAGTATTTACAGAAGCCGCTTCTCAAATGCGTGTCTATGAAGCTGTAGCAAAACCTGTAGTTGAGGTAATTGAATTGCCTGATTTATCGCATATTTAATCAAGTTTGAGTGTAATCAAAATAAGGAAACTCTTAGATTTATTAACTAAAGTTCTTAATTTGACTTCTGCAGGGTGTGTTGAATGGGTATAATGGAACAATTATGGCTTATGGTCAAACAGGAACCGGTAAAACTTTTACACTCGGAAAATTGGGCAAAGATGATGCATCTGAAAGAGGTATTATGGTTAGGGCTTTGGAGGACATTATTTCTGGTGCATCTCAAGCATATGATAGCGTGGAAATCTCCTATCTGCAGGTAATACTAAGATTTAATCATTTAGCTTTATTTATACAGTATGTCATCTCATAATTAAAACAGTTCAGTGCTTTTCCTTTAAATGAATAATTAATGCATAACCTATATAATAGTTCTGTATGGATCCCATTTCAATGAATCCGTGAGTTTTAACAAAAGAGCTATGCACTATAATTTGTTAGAGCATTACTTCATTCATTAATGTTCTGAATCTGACTTTTACTTCTTAGCTATTGTGCCAACTTTTTCTTTTCATGACCTGGCAGTTAGTGACCGTCACACATTATATGTCATATTGCATATGCTGCTTCAAAATAATGATACACGTCCTGGTTGTTGTAACAGATTTATATGGAGTCTGTTCAAGACTTGCTTGCACCAGAAAAGGTTAACATTCCAATTGTCGAGGATCCAAAGAATGGGGAAGTGTCTGTACCTGGTGCCGCAGTAGTCAAAATTCAAAATGTTGATCACTTTTTACATTTACTGCAAATTGGAGAAGCAAATCGTCATGCAGCAAACACAAAGATGAACACTGAATCTTCTCGTAGCCATGCAATTCTTATGGTACATATGTTAATGAAAAGCTTTTAAACGATGTTTAACGTATTTCGTATCCACTTACTAACACACATGGTTATTTTGCCAAATTTTATAGGTGTCTTTTAGAAGATCTGTTCAAGATAAAGAAGAAAAAAATACATCTTCTCAAGGGAAAGACGATAGAAGTGCATTAGTTGGTGGACATGTGATACCCACTGTTAGAAAGAGCAAACTACTTATTGTTGATCTTGCGGGGTCTGAGCGCCTTGACAAATCTGGTATGTTGCATATGCACTCAGACACTAGACTTCTACATTTCTGTATACACAAACCATTCATTACATGAACATGCATAAGCATATTAGCCTCTTAGGAACTTATTATATATATGGTTGCACAAAATGCAGGAAGTGAAGGTCACATGGTTGAAGAGACAAAGTTTATCAATCTTTCTCTTAGTTCTCTTGGGAAATGTATAAATGCATTGGCTGAAAATAGCCCTCATATACCAACCAGAGATTCTAAGCTAACGAGATTGCTTCGTGATTCTTTTGGAGGTAATCTGGCTATATACTGCGTTTACTTACTCAAGTATATTATACAGTCAATAGCAGTCATGCTCATATCTAAAATATGATACTTGTGAAGTGTTTTAAATTTTTCTTGTGTATTTACTTCTTGGTACTAAACACATCAAATTGAGCAGGCTCAGCGAGGACCTCTCTAATAGTAACAATTGGCCCATCTTCTCGACATTATTCAGAAACCTCAAGCACCATAATGTTTGGACAACGGGTAAGCTAGATCTACAAGTTTTATTCTATTCTTATCAAATTGCTTCGCAGTGATAAGTAATTTGTGACTCTTATATGACAAGGTGGCAATTTTGAACCATTAACTAAAGATTTTTCCAATTTGGATGTTGTTATATCTCAGACCGGTCAAATTTAAACTTGAAACAAAAAGTGGAATGGGTCAAACAGGTTTAAAGTCGATCAAAGTCTAAGTTGTGCATAGGACCTTCCAAATTAATTTCTGTAAATTTTTATATTGTTATTGCAATAATTTTATATTTATAATCATTAGAAAGTGTTTAAGGGACAACGGACCTGACCCTTACTAAGATTGACCCGTCCCGCACAAAACTTTTTTGACCCGTTACCCAATCCCTACGTCTTGCCACCTCTAAGTCTATGCTTACATATTTATCCCTTCATAATTTCCAAATACGAACACACACACACACATTAAAGTGTCAACTGTTTCATATTTCTGGTCCTTTATACTTTATTGTTTTGCTTAGAAATTACTGGTTGTGCAGGCCATGAAAGTTGTAAATTTGGTAAAGGTAAAAGAAGAGTTTGATTACGAGAGCTTGTGTCACAAACTCGAGAATCAAATCGATATACTCACAAAGGAGGTAGACAGACAACAGAAATCTAAAGCAGACAGCACTTTTAAATTAGAGACCAATCTCAGAGAGTGTCAAAATAGATTTAAGGAAACAGAGAAGTCTTTAATTGCAAGGTGTGAGGTACATTTCTCTCTTTCTTGTTTATCCTTTTAAGTATTATGCTACAAATCCTTCTAAATTTTTTTCTGCATAATTTATATGACCCTTTGGCCTGTGTCGCACTTATACTCAGCTGCTAGAAAAAGATAAATCTCGCTTGGAATCGGAGTTGAAAGATATTTTAAAGGAATTGAATTCCGAGAAAGATCATAATGATATCGTTTGCAAAGAGGTTGAGCGTCTAGAAAGAAGCTTGAAGCATTTTGAGGTAATCACAAAGGGAGCTGAAATTTTGTTTTTCCTTCTATCAGAACTTTATAAGCTTGACTTTGACTTTGACTTGCAGTTATTACAGAAGGAGAAGGTCAATTTGGAATCAGAAATGAAAAATGTGTTGGAGGAATTAGATTTTCAGAAAAATCAAAATAATAGGATGCATGATGAGATTGCACGCCTGGAACTCGGTCTAGAGCACAACAAGGTTTTGCAATAACCCTCCTTATTCCTGGTATCATATAGGTGGTTTTATTTGTTAGATCAGCTTAGTAATGAAAATTGGCTATAAAGAGTGGAAGATTATTGCTGATATTATGCGAAAAGTGTATTTCTTGTGATTGACTTGACAAACGAAAATAATCTAAAAGTAAAGTTTATTGGAAAAACTAAAACCTTCAGTTTAGAGTCTTAAATGAAGGAATTTGTAGAGTCAACCACTCTTGTCAAGACCTTTTCATGGACTCCGTTCCGTAACTTCTTAGTTTAAAAGTTACTATGACCCTTTGATCATTCTGGTCTTTGTTGCTTTGTTAGACCCTGGGCAATATTAATCATTTTAAGTACACAAGTAGGATTAAATGCGTATTATGGATATGTAGCTAGGCATGAAAAATGGCAACAGCATTATGGAAATCTAGTAACTAAAGGCCTCTGAACTATTTTTCACAATAAGGGGCTAGGAAAAGAAGAAACCATCCCGTATTTGTGGCCTAGTTAGCTTCATTGCTTTCATAGTCTCAATAGTTTTCTCATACTGCTTATTGGAATTGTACTTGTTTGCTTGAACACATATATATTTACACTATTCTCTTGTGTGCTTGTAGAAATACCAGGCTGAAACATCAACATACCAAAAAGTACTTGCAGACACGACCCAGATGTATGAGAAGAAAATAAGCGAGTTAATGTCACATTTAGAAGATGAGCGAGAACGGGCAAGCAGTGTTGAAGAACAGTTAGATTTAATGAAAAATCTACTAAGTGAACATCAAAAGTCAATGGAGGTTTATGATCCATTTCATTCAGTTAAAACAGTTTTTATCCACTGTTACTTGTTATAATTTACCATAACCTATATCTTCATCTTTTTATAGCAATATCAAATTGAACGTGCTACATACCAGAAGGCGCTTGCAGAAACCACTCAGATGTATGAGCAGAAAATAAATGATTTGGTAATACAAGTGGAGGACGAGCATGCACGATCTGTTGGATTAGAAGAACTAGTTATTTCACTACAAAAAGCGTCAACCGACAATCAGAGTTCACTGCAAGTAAGTTCTGGATACACGTGATTTACTAATAATTACCTTTGTTTACAAGTTTTTAATTCATGCCAATCTCTTCTGCTTGCAGGTCAAAGGGAAAAAGGAAATTGATGCTCTTAAGATGGAACTAAAAGAATTGGCTCAGCTACATAAAAAAACTCTAGATGAACTTCAGTTAGTGAAAACAGAACATACGGATATATCATCAGAGAAGGTAACTGGAATGTGAATAGTGAATACCATTTAAAAAATAAGCATTTCGTTTTTCAAATTCTGAATTAAGTGATGGACTACATTGAATAACCATTTATAAATTCAATGTAGGTTAAATTAAGTGATGAACTTCATGCTGTGAAAGAAGCCCTTGCACTTGAGGAAAAGCGAAGGAAGGCGGTTGAAAAAGAGCTAAGCAGTATAAAAACGCTGTACCGAAAGTGAAGATGACTTTGAGGTATTGTGACAATCCAGTTTGCACGTTTGATATTTGTTGAATGTGGAGCTTTTAACCCATTTGGTTTAAAAACGGGTCAATTAGCGTTGTGTTTTTATCGCTAATGAAGCAAAATAATAGCTACAACTGAGGATCAAAAGTGCACAAATGTATTTTTGCATCATTCATCATGTTTATTGTTGAAATGATTCCTCTTCTGTAAATATGTTTGACTCGCTAATCATTCATAAACATTACAAAGACAGTTGGACTAAAAGTGGTTTTAGTCGACCTGCTGCAACTTCTAAAATTTTACCTGTCAAGTATGGCGGAGATCTCATGTTTAACGTTTCTATAGGATAAGAGACCATCAATGAAAGAAAACATTGCAAGAGGATCTGCAAATGGCGCCCTTGAGATTACATAATTCAAACTCTTTTCAGCGAACCACTATAGCCAAGATATGTGAAGAAGGCAAGTTTGAATGACTATATAATGATTTTCTGAACCTTATAATTTTGTGGATTACAATTTAAATTCTCATATTTGTTTTGGGGGAAATTAACTAGAAATCTTTCCTAACTGCAGTTGGCCTTCAAAAGATATTGACATTATTGCAATCTGCTGATTTAGATGTCCAAACACACGCTGTGAAAGTTGTGGCAAACCTTGCTGCAGAAGGTAAGTTTTATAAGTTACAACAACTATATTTACATAACGGTGTCATACTAACTGCACATTTGTACTCTGTAGAACAGATTGATGTTTTAATAGTATATGAAACCTTGCTCCTTATTCTGTACTACTTCAATTGTTTCACAATGCTGTTCCATCATATAATTTTTTCTGTAAAAACAAATTACTGCCAAGTAAATATGTGTTTTAACTTTTAAATGATATTATCTATGTAAGCTTATTAATGTACTATTACAGATATCAATCAGGAAAAGATTGTACAAGAAGGGGGTCTAGATGCACTGCTCATCTTACTGAGAACCTCCCAAAATACAACGCTACTTAGGGTTGCTTCTGGAGCCATTGCAAATCTTGCAATGAATGGTATATGTAGATCTATTATTTTACAATCAAATACGGTTAATTAGATTGACTATTCTGTATATTGATGGTGTAAAGTTTCTAGTAAAAGATAAGCATCTGTTATTTGCTTTCATTAATCTAATTGTGACAAAATCCCTTTTATGCTAGAACCAAATCAAGCCCTAATTATGGGTAAAGGAGGTGCAGCGTTGCTGGCACATACAGCGTCAAAAACAGAAGATCCGCAAACTCTCAGAATGGTAGCCGGAGCCATTGCAAATTTATGTGGAAATGGTAAGCCCTTAGTAAAATGGGTAATTTTCTACTACAGGTCAGGATGGGATGGGTCGATTTGGGTTGACCAGCATACAGTTTTTTGTCCATTTTTTTTTATAATTAGTCAATTTGTTAAACCATGATTTGAGAAATAAAAACATTCTTATATCAATAATCTAGTTCTTTGGATAAAACTATTTGGAGGTCGTATGCACAAAAAATGAGTTTGTGTGACTTTCAACTTTTTGACCCTTTAGAGTTAAAGAACAACCCAAGTTAACCCATTCATACATAAATGGGCTAAAATAGTTGGCTGTATCAACTACTGATACATTTGGTTATTGTTTACGATATCAGAGAAGTTACATTTACCGCTGACTGAACAAGGAGGCATTAGAGCACTCTTGGGCATGGTTAGATCCGGAAATAATGATGTCATTGCTCAGGTTGCCAGGGGATTGGCAAATTTCGCTAAATGTGAATCTCGAGCAATAACTCAAGGTTTATATAATCTTATCTTTATCAAAGTTCTTCATAATGAAACTGGTCAGAAATTATTTATAACACAACCTTGGATGGTTTCAAATTGTGCAGGACACAAGAAAGGTCGGTCTCTTCTAATGGATGACGGTGTGCTTACATGGTTGCTTGCAAACTCAAATATTGCCTCAATATCAACCCGGCGTCACATTGAGCTTGCTCTTTGTCATTTAGCACAAAACGGTACACATTTACTTTGATACATATAGGTTAATTTGTGTACCATAATATGTTCTAACTTTGCTATTTATTATCAGAGGACAATACAAGGGACTTTGTAAGCAGTGGAGGAGTTAAACAACTTGCAAGAATCTCAGTCGAATCCAGCAGAGATGATATTCGTGACCTGGCAAAGAAGATATTGAGACTGAATCGATCTTTTAAGGCCGAGGTGCAACTAGAATAACACAAGATAAACGCGTACGTGGTCTCAAATCTAACAAGACTAATGAACTGCTATTTTTTCTAGATCAACAATGATCTGTGATTTACTTGGGGTATATCCAAGACTATACAAATAACAATGAGCTGTATTATAAACTCAGTCGTGTAAGAATATGTACTTGTCTATATGTAGAACAAATACTTTAGAAAGTTCAGCATTACCAGCGCTACTAGTAATGTAGCATTTCAAGTCAAAAAATTGAGATGCAGGTCACTTTTTAGTAGGATATTTGGTTCATAAAAGTTAGAACTATAACACAAATATTAGTAAATGTTTCTTACTACTTCTTGCATGTTGAATTGATTTTACTAAGGGCGGTGGCAACCATGCCTAAGCTTTTTTTTCATGCCTAATCACCCACCAATAATATCCTTCCATCTCATCTCATACCAATCTCATACTTAACAATAGATTTTTAGTGGCAATCATGCCTAACCCATACCTCAACTATTTTTTTTTATTTATTTTTTTTAAACAATTTAATTAAAACATAACATTTTATTAATACTTGAAAGAAAATTACATAAACTAAATCGCATTAATAAAAACAACGAACTAAAATAGTGTTTTTAAAAGTGTAAAGAGATGTGATTTAATTTGTGTTAAAAAATAGGATTGAGTTTGTTAATTTATAGAGGGGGAGTAATTTTTTTTTTTTTACACCATGCAACGGCTAGTGCTTTAATGTCCAACGGGTATAATTTTAAACCCCAACGTTCGAATTTGTTTCATGCCAATTCGGTGTAACATACCGATTCTACAAACCCAAGCTCCATGCCTAATCATGCCGATTGGGAGGCAATACCCACATCGATCGGTATTGCCCACGCCGATGGTGATACCGAATGGGTTGCCAGTACCCTAACATTGGTTGTCAATTTTTTGGGTAAAATTTTGAGTTTTTGTTCTTGATTTCACAAAACTTGAGTCATGATTTACTATAAATATTTATGTTTTCCACTCTAGATATGAAACTACATATCCACCCTTAGAGCACTCTCATTCATAACACCAATAACACCGTCCGCGTCAGCGCCACATCAGCTTTAACATTTAACATTAACATCCTCAAAAAACACCCACAACCATAACATCCCAATAACATTCTCAACAATTTACAAAAACAACCCCTCATTTAGGGGCATAAATGTAAAAGAAAAGGGACAAAAAAAAAAAAAAAGCAGGCGTTAGAACGCCTGCAGACTAACGCCGTTATAACGCTGCATGTCCAAGGGTTAACGCGCATAATGGGCGTTATTTTGCTCAAAAACGCCGTTAGGGCTTTATAAATGTAAGTGCTCTTATTATCAACTACCTATTCATTTTAATTTTTCAGTTTTTCCCTTTTAATTTTGCATCATTTGACTTTTAACTACTTAAGTTATATAAATTGTTATTGATTGACTTACTTTGTTGGAGTATAGTCTTACATGAATAATAATATGAAGCTTATACCTATGTTCTCGGCTTATTATAACTTCATCAATGTGAGTTGAACTTAACAAGCCGTAAACTGAAGTTGATAAAGCTTATTATTGTTTTTAATTTTAAATGAACAAATAAGCAGACAAAATAAACTAATTCGAACATTCTCTTAATCCTGTAGCTACACGCAGGCAATAAGAATCTTGTTAAAGTCAAATGTAAAGATTACATATTATTTTAAATGAATTCATTTTGAAGGTAAAAGTTCATGATAAAGATTTACATAAAAAAAAAAAAAAAAAAAAAAAAAAAAAAAAAAAGTTCCTCAAAAATTTCACAACAAATAGGAGGTTAAAAACAACATAATCACTAAAAAAACAATATTTGAATATGTCTTTAGCATCATTTTAACGGGAGATGTTGCACACTTTTGGTTTTGATTTAGACACTCTAACGCATAAGTTGAAGCAGAAGGTATAAACAATACTGTTGTTTAATGCACACATTGAAATGTGTCAATCAAAAAGTGAAGCGTGCAAATCATTTCCTTATTTTAACTATGCTTCGGTCGTCATGAAGTCTTTGTCACTCTCATGTGGTAATAACTCTGCGAGCTTTCATATATTGCAATATCAGATCTAAAACCTCTATCAAAGTGACTTAATGGTTAAACACATACGTCTTCATAAGAGGTTTAACTTCACCTAGTTATCCAAATCCTAATATAGATGCAGAAAAATTCATTTGAGCCTCCACATACCAATCTGAGTCTACTAACGGGTTATGAAAAATAATGTAAATAAACCGAATGAACAAGAACAATTAGCTTTTATTCTATTCGTTTTATCGTTTGCTTAAGTTAAGTAGGACGGACGAACATATGTCAATACATAAACAAACATTTTTTTATCTCGTTCATTAGAAAAAGAGCCTTGTTTGTGTTTTTACATGTCTTTTTATTAACACATAATGAAAACTTAAAAGAATACACATAAAATATATACTTAATTCTTTTTTCTATGTTTATTTATGCCCTTAAACACAATAATTTTAGATAAAAATTTCAAGACTACAAGACTTTTAAAAGTTACAAGTGTTGGATTTTATGAGAATGAACTACATTTATTAGGTAAGCTAAAAGCAAGTAAGAAACTTGTCAAAACTACAAGTAATGAATGCATATAAGCGTTATCTCAAAACTTGGTACGTTGAAAATGTATTAGTGATTAAATAAATCTCAAAGTAATGAAAGTTGTGATATTTAAAGAATATTAAGCTTGATTTTTTTTTTTAATATTATTTTTCTTAACAGAATCAAGCTTGAATATGTTCAAAACTACTACTACTACACTATTCTTTTAAGTTAAAATTTAAAAGTCAAAAGATAAACATTATTTTATAAAAAATATATCACTCCCTCCGTCCCATATTAAATGTCCATTTTGACTTTTTGAAGTTGTTAAGTAGATAAACTTCAGTTCCTATTTTGTACCCGTCTATAAAGATGAAGGACCAAAGTGGTGCATACTTGAAACTTAAAGGAGCACTTGTGGCGTTCTCATTCTGGATGCTATATAAGCCAATATTAGGCTTATTTGTCTCATTATTTTTTGATATCTATGTGTGTTTTCATCTCTCTTTTCTCTTGTGTATCTGAGTTGAGAGAAACCCTAGTTTGTGTAATTAGTTTGTCTCTTATTTTTTTGGTATTGTAAAACTGCTATTCTTTAGCCATCTTTAATATAATAAAAGTGAGCCAAGGGGTGGTTGGCTGGGTTCACTCTTAAAACAGGTTTTGTGTTAATTTTTGCTTTGGTTTTGTAAGTTTCTACATGGTATCAGAGCCAGGTTGCTCTATACCAAAGCGTAAGATCGTAAAGTTTTTCATAAACTAAGGTTTCTCATATTTTGGGGGTTTTGATCTATTGGTGTAGATCCTGTTGTTTTGTGAGTAGATCTTGTAATCTTGATATCAGATCTTCAAGATCTGAAGGTGTTCTTTCCGCTGTGCTGTTGATTTGTGTGGATCTTCTTGATCCTGGTTCTTGGTCTATTGGAAGCTTCCATGGTTGTAATACCTCTCACACCTTCGTTTAGGTTTTTTATTAGGTTTTATTGATTAGGTTGTTCGGAGGTTGAGTAGATTAAGGGATTTGTTTGTTTGGAGTTGGTTGAGTTTGTTGGTGGTTATTTGTGACTGAGGAGATACAAGGTGTGTTTGTTGTTGCTTTCTGTTTCTGTTTCTTGATTGTGTTCTTATTTCTGTTTCTATTTGGTGATCATCATGGTTGATGGTCAAGATGATAGGGGTAAGGGCCCTCAAGGGGGAAGTAGTGAATTAAAATTAGACATATATGACCTTTTGTACTTACACCCTCAAGACATTAGTGCTCAGTTGATTACCTTCAAACTTGAAGGCACTAAGAACTATAAGGTTTGGTCTGCTGTTGTGCAGTTGGCTTTACACACTAGAAACAAACTTGGTTTTATTAATGGGAAATGTGTTAGAGATCCCAATGATGTTCTCTATCAGACACAATGGGATAGGTGTAATTCTGTTGTGTTATCTTGGATTATTGGTTGTATTTCACAAGACCTTTATAAAGGTCAAGTGTTTTCTATAAATGCTAAGTCTGTTTGGGATGAATTAAGAGAAACATATAATAAAGAAGATGGTTATGTGATTTATAATCTGCATCATAAAATACATACTTTAACTCAATCTTGTATGAGTCTTTCCTGAATACTATCATGAGTTTAATGCATTATGGAGGCAGTCTGACTCCCTTGTTGATCTGCCTACATGTATTTGTGAAATTGCTCCCACTTTGAAAAAGCATTAAGATCTTTTGAGGCTGATGCAATTTCTTATGGGTCTTGATGGTAGTTTCAGTTCTGTGAGAAGTCTTATTCTCACTACTGATCCTTTACCAGATGTTAAGTTTGCTTTTGCTACTCTATCTAGAGATGAGTATCACAGAAATAGTCATGTGACTAATAAATCTGTTAAGAATGAGGTTGCAGCCTTTGCTGCTAGGCCTAATACTGGTAATTCTCAAAATAATAACTGGGCTTCTAATAGAAACAATAATAATAATAATAATAATAATAATAATAATAATAATAATAATAATAATAATAATAATAATAATAATAATAATAATAATAATAATAATAATAATAATAATAATAATAATAATAATAGAAAGTTTGGCAGGGTGTCAAATATTGTCTACAAGCATTGTAATATGAATGGTCATACTATTGATAGGTGTTTTGAATTGGTTGGATATCCACCTGGTTTTGTTAAAAAAAAAAGGCAATGCTAATAATGCTAATAATGTGACTGATAACAAGACTGATACTAGTAAGAGTATCTCTCATACTCTTACTAGTTATCAGTATCACAGATTAATGTCCTTACTTAGTGGTTCAGGTGATGCTAGCAAGGCTCATGCTAGTATTGTAGGTATTGTCATTGCTTCAAACTGTGTGATTAGTTTCGTTACTTGTAGGTTTTTTAATTTCAATTCTAATATAAGTACCTATAGTACTTATATTGGTTGGATCATTGACTCGGGAGTTGACGACATATTACTTTTTGTGCCACTCATCTTTATGATATAATAGATGTTTCTCATTTAAACCTTACTGTTGCACATCCCAATGGGACTGTTGCACAAGTTAAACAAATTGGAAGCTTTAAATTTGGTAATAATATGATTTTAAAAGATGTGTTGGTAGTTCCTGGGTATCATGTCAGTTTGTTATCTGTTCATAAGCTGTCTAAGGATAATAGTGTGGTTGTCAGTTTTAATGATAAGACTTGTAAAATTCAGGATTTAACTCAAAGGTTCCTGATGGGGACTGGTAGTGAGAAAGGTGGTCTTTATTTTCTTGATGAAGGTAAGAAAGTTAATAATAGCAATATTAAAAGTTGTCGTATGTCAAATTATATTTGGCATAATAGACTTGGACACCCCTTTGACCAAGTCTTAACTGTGCTTAAACATAAACTAAAAGACCTTAAGAGTACTAGTTCTGAACCCTGTGAAATATGTCATAAAGCTAAACAAACAAGAGAACCATTTCCATTAAGTGATCATAAAACTAAGAATATGTTTGATCTTGTTCATTTAGATGTGTGGGGACCATATAAGGTGACTAGTAGAGATAGCTTTAAGTACTTTCTTATTGTGGTAGATGATTACACCAGAGTTGTTTGGGTGTTTTTGATGAAAAACAAAACTGAGGTTTTTGATCATGTTAATAGTTTTTATAATCTCATTAAAAATCAATTTGAAAAAACTATTAAAGTTTTTAGAAGTGATAATGGGACAGAGTTTGTAAATAAGAGGTTTGAAACTATTCTTTCCAATAATAGCATTTTACATCAAACTTCTTGTCTTTATACACCCCAACATAATGGTGTAGCAGAGAGAAAACATAGGCACTTGTTAAATATTGCTAGAGCCCTCATGTTTCAGGGGGGGGGGGGGTTGCCTTTGAACATGTGGACTGAATCTATTCTAACTGCTACTTACCTTATTAACAGGTTGCCAACTGGTGTGTTGTCTGGTAAAAGTCCTTTTGAGATGGTGTATAATACTGAACATAATCTTTTGAATCTAAAATGTTTTGGCTGCTTATGTTTTTCAGCTTTTTTAAATGAATCTGATAAGTTTGCATCCAGATCTGATAAATGTGTGTTTGTTGGATATGCTTTTGATAAAAAGGATACAAACTTTATAATATTGATCAAAAGAAATTTGTGTTTTCTAGAGATGTAAAGTTTTATGAAACTGTATTTCCTTTTAAGAATAGTTCTTTCACTAAAGATTTTGTGTTTGAAGAAAATGGAATTAATGATTTAAATTTCTTTGATCAAGAAATTGAAAGCAGTCAAAATAATTTTAGAACCAATGAACCCAATGATGATAAAAAAGTAGTATAGATGGTAACATCAAGTCTGTACCTGATCCTATTACTCATAAACCTAGTGTCATCACTATAGAAGAAGTTGTTAGTGTTGATGAGCATCTGCAGGCTGAAACTACATATACTACTGATACAACTGATGTAGATATTAATTTGCCAGTTGATAATGTAGAGACTGTAGACACAATTAATGTAGACAACACTAGTGACACTTCTAGTAGGAAGGACACATGAAATAGTGAGTATGCAACAGAAACTACTGTTTCTGATGGTATACAGGGTAGTAGTCATGTTGATGATGGATATATATATGAGGGTAAGGAATTAGATATGTTTGGTAAAATGTTTGAGTCACCAGAACCAGCAGGGGCACAAACTGTTAGGAGAACTAGTAGAATGACAACTTTACCATCTAAATATAAAGATTATGTGCTTAATAAGAATCATAAGTATGGTATGGATAAAGTTGTTAAATACTCCAACTTAAGCTTTGATAACTTTATGTTCACATCTAGTCTTAATAAAATTTATGAACCCACTACCTATAAGGAAGCTGTTAAAGACAACAAATGGGTAGATGTAATGAACCAAGAGATTGAGGCTTTAAATAGAAATGGTACTTGGGTTATTGTAGAATTGCATGCTGGTAGAAAAGCTATAGGCTATAAGTGGGTTTTGAAAGTTAAATATAAAGCTAATGGAGAAGTTGAGAGATTTTAGGCAAGACTAGTTGCCAAAGGGTTTAACCGGAGAGGAGGATTTGATTATGAGGATACTTTTTCTCATGTTGTTAAAATTGTTACTATAAGATGTGTTTTGAGTATAGTTGTTAATAACAAGTGGCCTTTGTTCCAACTTGATATATATAATGCATTCTTATATGGTGAATTAGAGGAAGATGTGTATATGACTTTGCCAGAAGGTTTTTCTGATAAGAATGATAAAAGAGTTTGTAAACTGGTAAAGTCTATATATGGGTTAAAACAAGCCCCTAGAAAATGGAATGAGAAATTAACATTTGTGCTTTAAGAAAATGGGTTTGTGCAAAGTCCAAATGATTTTTCTTTGTTCATTAAAAATGATAATGATGTTCTGTTGATTTTATTGGTATATGTTGATGATATTATCATCACTGGGAATAATATTGATGAAATTAACAAGTTTAAGAAATTTTTAAGTTCAAAGTTTTTGATAAAAGACTTGAGTAAACTCAAATATTTTATGAGAATAGAGGTTCTTGATATTGATGATGGTATTTGTCTTACCCAAAGGAAGTATTGCACTGAGCTCTTAACTGAGTTTGGTATGCTTGGTTGTAAACCATGCAGTTCTCCTATTGAGACAAATCCAGATAATAAGAAACTTGTTTCTAAATTTGGTGATGATGAACCTTTGTCTAGTATAACAAATTATCAAAAACTTGTTGGAAAATTAATTTACTTGACTTTGACAAGGCCAGATATCTCTTATGTTGTGCATTGTCTAAGTCAAGTTATGCATAAACCTATGAAGTCTTATTTGAGGCTTGCATTTAGAGTTTTGAGATATTTGAAGAAAGAGCCTGGTCTTGGTGTCACTTTTAAAGAAGGTTTTAATAAAAGTATAAAAGTGTTTGTTGATTCTGATTGGGCAAAATGTAAAGTGACAAGAAGATCTGTAACTGGTTATAGTGTTTTTCTAGGAAACAGTTTGGTTTCCTGGAAAAGTAAAAAGCAAGCTGCTGTTGCCAGATCCTCTACCGAGGCTGAATTCAGGGCAATGTGTAATGTTTGTTGTGAGGTTATATGTATCACCAAAATTTTGGCTGATCTGCATGTTGGTGTGAAGTTGCATGTGGAAATGTATTGTGATAACAGTTTTTCCTTGCAGATTTCTGTTAATCCTGTGCTTCATTAAAGAAGCAAGCATTTTGAGATTGATCTTTATTTCTTAAGGGAAAAAGTGGTTGATCATTTTATAAAGCCAGTTAAGGTCAGATATGAGGATAATGTAGCAGATCTGTTTACCAAAGGACTTAATATTTCTGACCATAACAGTTTTTGCAAGTGTCTTGGTTTGTTTAATGTGTTTCAGGACAATATTGGTGAACAAGGCAAGGATGATGGGGGAGTTTCAGGAAGCTAAAGCTTATGGGGGAGTGTTAAGTAGATAAGCTTCAGTTCCTATTTTGTACCCGTCTATAAAGATGAAGGACCAAAGTGGTGCATACTTGAAACTTAAAGGAGCACTTGTGGAGTTCTCATTCTGGATGCTATATAAGCCAATATTAGGCTTATTTGTTTCATTCTTTTTTGATATCTCTGTGTGTTTTCATCTCTATTCTCTCTCGTGTATCTGAGTTGAGAGAAACCTTAGTTTGTGTAATTAGTTTGTCTTTTATTTTTCTGTATTGTAAAACTGCTATTCTTTAGCCTTTGATATAATAAAAGTGAGCCAATGGGTAGTTGGCTGGGTTCACTCTTAAAACAGGTTTTGTGTTAATTTGGCTTTGGTTTTGTAAGTTTCTACAAAAGTCATTCTTTCTGACTTTGACTTTAAGTATTTTTGTTTGGGCTAGATAATACTTGATACAAAATATATGCCTTGATTGAGTTTTAAATGTATTTTCATTGCGTATAATTTTTATCAAATACTATATAACACAAACAAAAATATTTAAGATCAAAGTTAAAAAAGAAAGACTTGAAAAGTCAAAAATGAACATTTAATATGAGACGGAAGAAGTACTCAATTAGCTAAAAGTAACATAAAGTTTTAGTTAATGGTCATATTTTCTTAAAACATACGATATGTTTTTTATCTTGAGATAATTTTTTTAGAAAAGAGAAAGTAATAACTAGGAGAACTATGCGGCATTAGTAGCAGAATTAACATTTTTCTTAGTTTTCAAGATAATTAAAAATATGGCTTTGCTAAATACATTTTAAAAAACAAAAACATGCATAACTAGCAATACATAAAGTTAACTGAAAGAAGTTAAATTGAGGGGTGAACAATTATTATTAAAATTACAAACAATTAATATTTGTTTTAATACCTTAGGCTACATGTAATGATGACCATAATAGGACCGAAGATACAACTGTCACATCAACTTTCTCTCTTTGCAACAACTTCATAAGAGTGGAAGGTATGGTGATGGAGCATCATCACTTCATCACTTCATCACTGCCACCTCAGCGCCACATCAGCATCCCACTTCTCCACAACTGACCACAACAAACCCCCCTCACTCATAACCAGTGTTCTAAAAGGCGCGCCATGGCGCCGCTAAGGCGTCGCCAAAGCGCGGCGTGGCCTCGGCGCCACGAAATGAACCAAGCGCGAGGTCTAGGCGTCGTGTGAAAAGGCGTGAGATAAGCGCGAAAGGCGTGAAAAGCGCGCTTTTGGTAGGCGTGGCGCCATTTTAGAAGAATTTAAAGGTTCTGGTTTGGGCTTGAATTTCTAGTATTTGGGCTATTTCTTCTTGGGCCTCGTTATTTCAAAACTTAATTCTTATTTTGGCCTCATATTTAGGCACAGTTATTTGGAATTTGGGCTTTAGTTATTGAAATTGCACTTAAAAAATGATACAAAATTATAAATACATAAATCTATAAATATTTTTTTGTCGCCTTAAGCACGCCTTATGAAATGCAAAGGCTTCACAAAGGCTTGTAAGGCTTGAGGCGTGGCTATGCCACCATGCCACGCCTCACGCCTTTTAGAACATTGCTCATAACAAACCTCAACCTCTTCATTTGAGGCCCACCACTACCACTTTATTTTTTTTATTCAATTTCATTTCCAAATAAACTAAATTCATTTCATTCAAAATAAAAATACAATACATAACATAATAAAAAGCATACGAAACGTAAAATAAAGATTCGAAAAAAAAACATACGCAAGAAATACATCAAATTATAACGAAACTAACTATTTGGATTCTGTTGTTGAAATTGTCCCCATTGAATTTGTTGCCAAACATGCTCGATGAGACATCGTTGAAGCTTTGCGTGTTTGCGTTTATCATGTTGTTCTTTGGCTTTTTTCCTTTGCAATTGGCAACGTTCAATCCATGTCTGTTGTAAATTTAGTGTCGGAGAAATATACGTTTCAGCAATGTCGGATATCGCAAATTGTTGATCTTTCAAAATCATGTTATGCATTATGATGCACGAGTACATGATTCTCCGTAACTTGCCAATAGTAAATTGTCGCGCCTGTTGGGCAATGATATGCCAACGTCCTTGGAGGACACCAAAAGCTCTTTTGATATCTTTTCAAGCACTTTCTTGTTTCGCTTTGAATGTGGCATTTTTTGGGTTAGTTGCAACTGTAAATGACTTGACAAAATATGCCCACTCCGGGTAAATTCCGTCAGCTAGATAATATCCTTGCTTAAATTTACACCCGTATACTTCAAACTCAACCTCAGGAGCGATGTCCTCAAATAAGTCGTTGAATAACGGAGAATTATTTAAAACCGTTAGATCGTTATTCGCACCCGGTACCCCAAAAAATGCATGCCAAATCCACAAATCGTAAGAAGCAACGGCTTCAAGCATTATAGTTGGATATTTTTATCACCTCTATGAAATTGGCCTTGCCATTCTTTGAGACGCTTTTTCCATTCCGGTGCATACAATCGATGCTCCCAACATTCCGGAAGCCCATGAGCGATGTTATATGCATGGTATAAGTGGCGAATGTCATCCTCATCGGTTTTCTTAAAACTCCTTAATATATAGATGGATTATGCATATAAGAAAAAATCTAGGCAATCGCGTGCACAATGTTCACCTATTTGTAAATACTCATCGAACGCATCGGTGCTATCCGTAAGCCAATTGGCGTAGGCACATGTGCATTTCATAATCACGCTAAAACTCATTACACCCCTACAATGCGGTCGCACTCTAAAGAAATCAAAATGCTTAGGAAGAGGATGATGAGTTTCAATATATGTTTCAATACCTTGTACTATTTGTAAAAATAGACGACGGCTCATGCGACATCGACGTCTAAAATTATCGTCCGTATATTTTGGGTTGTCACCAAAATAGTCAGCAAGTAGACGTGCTTCAGCAACTTCACGTTCACGAGGGACATATCGACGATGCTTTGAAGGACCGGCTTCTTGTTCCTGCAACGTTTGCTCTGCCTCGAACTCTTGAATAAACATTTCTAGTTCCGTTAACTCTTCAATGTCACTTTTACCGGAATAAGATAATTCACTTGTGTAACTCATGTTTCAGCAAGTTTGAAATGGTTTAGTATTTTGATTGAAGATGGAGAGATGAAGATGATAAAATTGTAGGATATGATATGTTATTTATAGGGTGGTGGGTTTTTTTTTTTTTTTTTATTTTAAAAAGGTTAGTATCCGTTTAATAACGGATAAAATTCAAAATATATCCGTTGCTACTCTAGTGGGTTTGTTAGATTTTGCTTCGTCGTCAGAACAAAGAGTTGCTTCACGGCGAGCCACGGCGAGATACGCCGGTGTGGCGGCGGCCCACGACGAACATACACGTCGGACGACGACGAGCAACGAATCATCCACACCTTCCGCTCTAACAAACTTAGTGTAATAATAAGACCGACGACACAAAAAAAAAAATACCCCACTCACACACACAAGCAAGCCAACGACTCGGTCCTAATTTAGACCGACTTCTTACTTGACCGACTACATGACGACTTCTTGCATGCCACGACCGAGTTAGAGACCATGCATTACGCCTGATCGTAAACATAACCCATAGATCATAAACATAACCCATAGACTAAGAGTACTAAACCCAACACATCCATATCAATGCCACATCATCATTCAACACACCACCAACTAACCACCAAACTAAACATATAAAAATACTCAATTTATACAAACATACTCAAGAATATACCTCACAAAAAAGTGCATCGGCTAGGTGGTTTGCACCACTAAACCACAACAAAAATACCCCCCATTGTGCACAATTAGAGTAAGTGTGTAATGATGATGGTGCGTGGTGGCACCAATTAGTCGACCACAACCCATTACACTTAGCCACGCAGCATTGATAAATGCTACACTTACAAAAATACATTCACAAAAACATTCGTAAAATAAAGTGTCAGAAAGTAATTGGTGTATTTTGTGGTAGTTCAATCACTCGTGACACTTCATTGTAAATGTTTTTTTAGTGTAAGAGCAAAGGGTATGGTTGTTTTATAACATGCCAAATGCAATTTTTGAACCAATACGCCAAACAATACCATGCAGTGCAGTGGTAAATTCATGCCAAAGGAAATGAGCCATTACATTGGCTCACGCCAAAGAAAAATTGTGTACCTTTTGTTATTTTTTAATTATTTTTTATTGTATTGTGGTGAGTGAATATTTTAGTGGGGTATTTTGTGGACCCGATAACGTGTTAGTGATGTGTTATGAGAGAGGGTGTTTGAGTGATTGGTATGTTATTGGAAGGTGTATGATGTGGTATTGAGAAGCATCACAAATAACGTGTTATTGGTATCATGATACTGAAATTTCTAAGAAGGTTTAACAATTTGCATAAAATAAAATAAAACTTATATCCATATATTTTCCTCATAATTTTTTTTTGTCTTATTTTTACTTTTGTACATTTTAACATAATTCTTCTTCACCAACATCATCACCACTACACTACCATCATCATCAACAACAACATCACCTGGTATCAATCAATCCCACCAATGAACCCCCCAACCGAAACCCAACACACCCTCAACCACCTCCTCTCCCTCGGCATCCCCCGCAAACGCCGTCGTGGCAGACCACGTGACACCCCATTCCCATCTCCAAACCCTAACCCTAACCCTAACCCTAATTCCATCACACCCGACACATCCGACGAAATCATAGTCATCAACAAAGAAGCCACTTCAGAAGCACTCATCGCCTTAACTGCCGGCTTCCCAGCCGATATTTTAACCGAACAGGAACTCGAAGCTGGCGTTGTCTCCGTTATCGGCGGTATCGAACAAGTTAACTATATTTTAATTAGGAATCACATTATTACTAAATGGCGCGAAAATGTGTTTAACTATGTTACGAAAGATATGTTTGCGAATGTTGTTCCTAGTCATTGCCTTAAGTTGTTAGATAGCGCGTATAACTATTTGCTTTCCCATGGCTATATTAATTTCGGCGTTGCTCCCCTTATTAAGGAAAGGATAGTGAATGAAAATAATGGAACGAAGAAAGGTAATGTGATAGTGATAGGGGCGGGTATGTCGGGTTTAGGGGCGGCTAGGCAGTTGATGTCGTTTGGGTATAAGGTGACGGTTTTGGAAGGGAGGAAGAGGGCGGGTGGACGGGTGTATACTAAGAAAATGGAAGGGGGGAATAGGGTGGCGTTTGCGGATTTAGGTGGGAGTGTTTTGACGGGGACGCATGGGAATCCGTTAGGGATATTGGCGAGACAGTTGTCGTATGGTTTGCATAAGATAAGAGATAAGTGTCCGTTGTATGGGTTGGATGGGAAGCCGGTTGATGGGGAAGTTGATGCCAAAGTTGAGCTTGCGTTTAATCAGCTTTTGGATAAAGCCAGTAAGCTTAGGATGTTGATGGGTGAGGTTTCGCAAGATGTGTCGCTTGGTGCAGCTTTAGAGACGTTTTGGGAAGCTGATGATTTGGAAGAAACGGGTTTGTTTAATTGGCATCTTGCGAATTTGGAGTATGCTAATGCGGGTTTGTTGTCTAGGCTTTCGTTAGCGTTTTGGGATCAAGATGATCCGTATGATATGGGTGGGGATCATTGTTTTTGCCGGTGGGAATGGAAGATTGGTTCAGGCGTTAGCTGAGAATGTGCCGATTCAATATGAGAAAACGGTTAATACGATTCGTTATGGTAGTGACGGTGTTCAGGTTGTTGTTAACGGTGGTCAGGTATTTGAAGGTGATATTTGTTTGTGTACGGTCCCGCTCGGGGTTTTGAAAAGTGGTAGCATTAAGTTTAATCCCGAGTTGCCTCAAAGGAAGCTTGATGGGATTAAGAGGCTAGGTTTCGGTTTATTAAATAAAGTTGCTATGCTCTTTCCGACTTTGTTTTGGGGGACTGATCTTGATATGTTTGGGCATTTATCTGATGATCCTAGTCGTCGAGGGGAGTTCTTTTTGTTTTATAGTTATGCGACTGTTGCTGGTGGTCCGGTTTTGATGGCATTGGTAGCGGGAGAAGCTGCCCATTCTTTTGAAAGTATGCCACCCACTGATGCTGTCACACGAGTTCTTCAAATTCTGCGAGGTATATATTCTTATAACGGAATTATATGTGTATTTTTAACACAGTCTAGGTAGTTCTCTTTTCTTGATAATGTTTGCGGCTTTATCTCTTCTTGGTAGCATGTTACAAGTACCATTTTTTTACTGCTTCTGGCTTGTATCTTCTGAAAGTTAGAGAAGACAAAATCACAAAATGGGTGGCCGGTTGGGTATTGGGTCAAAACGGATATCTTTGTATGGGTTGAGTTGGTTTGGTCTGAAACACCATCTTGTTCTAATTTTATAAGAATAAATCGCAGAAATATTTCCCTGTGCTTTGTTGGGAATAACGGAAGTCCTTCCTCATTGATACTGTTTGCATAAATGGTTTCAATGGCAATGTTTGCTTTCTCTTTTGGTCCCTCTTTATGTGACCCTCTTAAGGAAAGCGAAATTATTTAAATGCTTGAGAGATCAAAAGTAAAATTACTACATACTAGAGGGACCAAAAGTGAAAGCAAAGAGTGCAATTGGGGAACATTAATACACAAACGACTGCGGGATGATTGCCGTTATTTTTTTTCTCAAACCTCATGGACGATATGTAATTTACTCTCTTTTTTATAAATCGCTACGGTGTTAAATATGAATATAAGAGCTAAATTATTACAATGATAATCTAACATATCCAATAACATCATGTATGGCATTTTATGCATTAAAAATACAGTTCAAACAACTTTCTACCCGATTTCCATTTTAGCTTAATTTTACCCATTTGACTGTCAAAGATACACCTTGTCCAGCGTTGGACCAAAAAATAAATTTGGGGTCAAATGACCGCATCTACCCAAAAAATCATATCAAACAGCAGTTGCTTTACTCAGGTCAACTATTTTACTCTGCTAATTGATGCAGGTATATATGAACCACAAGGGATTGAAGTCCCTGAGCCAATACAAACTGTCTGTACAAGATGGGGAAGTGATCCCTTCTGCTTAGGCTCCTACTCAAATGTTGCAGTGGGTTCATCAGGGGACGATTATGACATTTTAGCTGAAAGTGTAGGAGATGGAAGACTTTTCTTTGCAGGGGAGGCCACCACTAGAAGGTATCCTGCCACAATGCATGGAGCTTTTCTTAGCGGTTTACGGAAGCTGCAAATATTGCACATTATGCTACTAATCGAGCCCTAAAAGCCAAAATTGCGAAAAACCCATCCAAAAATGCCCATGCATGTGCCACACTCCTTGCTGATTTATTTCGGGACCCGGATTTGGAGTTTGGGAGCTTTTCGGCTATTTACACCAAGAAAAATCTAGACAACAAATCATTGGCTGTTTTACGGGTAGTGTTTAGTGGACCTTTAAAGAAGGCTCAAGAAAGTAATGGACGGATCATTCTAATAAGCTGTTATTTCAACAGCTTCAGTCACATTTAATCAGCAACAAGAGCTTCGTGTGTACACTTTGTTATCAAAAGAACAAGTGTTTGAACTACGAGAGGTGAAAGGAGGTGATGAAATGAGGTTGAATTACCTTTGTGAAAAACTCGGAGTAAAACTGGTTGGAAGAAAAGGTTTGGGACCTGCTGCTGATGATGTCATTTCTTCTATCAAGGCCGAGAGAAGCAAACGCAAGCCTGCTGTGACTTCATCTACATCTAAATCTGGTGCGTTTCCAAATTCGATTTAACAATTTCTGAATTTGTACAGTTTCCAAAGATACAAAACACATCAGTAGGATTTATCAGAGTTGGTAAGATGAGCGTGTTGGGAGAGATGAGTAACACGTTTAAACATGATCAAGTTAAATGGGTCATTTTATTTGAGTTGAATCGGGACGGGATGAGTTTAGTTGATCCGCAAACACTATTGGTCCTAATTTTATGAATGATAATTAATTGGTTTATTACAAAAGCGATAGTAACTACAGCTATAATTTAAATCCTTGATTCGAAAAGTTCAGGAGGTTTACATTTGAGTTCAGTTTGGGGTTTGAGCGACTCCCAATTTAGGACATACCATGTTGAAGCAGGTCCGGTCAGGTTGGAATGACCCAAAGACCTTTGTCCGTTCTAAATTTTATCTCTAAATAATAAATCGTTTATTAGATTACAAACACTATATTAATCTTTGATTAAACAATTTAGGGGGTTGTCATGCATTAAGTTCAATTTGACCCGTTTCACTCGGTTATCATTAACTGCATAGCTTAATCTGTGCGGATTGAGATATAACACAACTAACATTTTTTTGACTTTATTTCTTGGGAAAAGGAGCCTTGAAGCCGAAAGTAGCCTTAAAGCAAAAGTTGGTCAGGTGCGCTTTGTCTACCTGCAAATCTTTACTTATTTTAAATTATCTGCCAAGTCCTAATACCTTTTCCATCAATTTTGTTTTCAGAAAGGCGAAGATATTGCGCAAAAACAACAATAGTCCGCTTCCTCCTGTTAATAGAGAAGGGATAGTAGCTAAAGTAGTTGGTAGTAATGATGGGTCCAATACCCCTCAAATAAACCGAGATGTAGAAACTAAAGTAGCCACTAGCAGTGTTGCCTCCAATGGCTCTCCGAGTGTTGGTGCAACAAGCAATTCAGTAGTTAATGGCGGCAATGACTCTATTTCAAGTGTAAATGTGAGTGGTCTTGGATCAATAACGGATGGTAACTGCTCTAATCCTCCAAACATACACGGGGTCAGTGCAAATGATTTGGATCTGGCGCCTACTTCAACTGTTGAATTAGATGACAAAATGCAATAGCAGATGGTGACTCTTCTTGTATATAGATGTACCATGGAATAGTATATCTTTTCTATGTGTTTAGGAATTTAATTTGTGCTGAGGCTTGCGACCATATGGACCTTTTTAAGATCTGAGGTGGTTGAGACTCTCCATCATTGAACAAGATTTCACCCAAAAGCAAAAGGGTAAGATGCGCTACATTAGTTCTAAAATTACTTGTACTACACTTGTATCATATAATGCTTTTGTCATTCTGGATAAAGGTGATTATAAAGGCTTTTGCATTTTTGGTGTTGAAATGTGATTACTGAGATTCGGTTAAATGGTAGTAAATGGCAATATACAGATATAGACGCAAAACCCTATTGCTGGCTGTTTCAGAGGGACATCCTCGGTGACACGATTCTTGTTGCGACTTGAAAAAATATGTTTAAAGTTGATGATTTTGACGAGTTATACGCTCCCTGTTTTGTTCCTGACGGCCACTTCTCCGTTAACGGAATAGTTGCCTTAAAGCAACGTTGCTCATGGACCATTCCGTGCTCTTGCATTTAAATCATGAATTTGTAGTTTAACCGATTGAATAGCTGCCTTTAATTAAATTTTTTTCTGTATTTGATCTTGAAAGGTGTGGCATCTTACAGGGCGAACTTGTCATTTAACTAGTAAACAATCCCAAAGGCCAACTATGAGTTTTGTCAAATGTATACTTGCTTTCAAAAGAAAGTACAGTATATGACAAGCTTAAAACTGAATACACGTTGGACAAGTCATAATAAGCTAGTAAACTGATAAAGGTCCATTACTCGACAACAGTTTTCACATAAAACAATAAAAGATGTATTTTACTACATTTTAACCATTTTTTACCTAGTCAGCCAATGTACCAATTGACCCATTTTCTTCATAACTTTCTTCAATTGCTTTACCCTTTCATCATTTCACAGTACAATACAGCCAGAATTGACCCGTTCAAATAAAATGGGGCAAAAATTTCCAACTACAACGAAAAGTGAATCCCAACAGAATCGTCCAAAATCTCAAATATATTTGACTCTATCATTCCAATTTTACAAGGCAACATCAGGGTTTTTGTAACATTTCAGTCAAAATTATCAATGATCATACAAGTAACATCACACCTGGCTTCAATCACAATTTCAAGCTTTTCTCTACATAATCTTTCCTTACTTTTCTAAAGGTTCCAAACCTGGTTATACAGTTTATTACAGTGACTTTACTTACAGACTCAATTCTTTCAAAATCAATCGAGATCTCAAAGTATAAACCTTTATTCAACAGTCCCTCCGTTATGTCGGCCACCATTAGTATCATTACCTCCTAACCATTCCTCCAGTTTTGCTTCTTTATTAGCTTTAAACTCATCGAAATTTTCAGCAAGTGACAAATTCGATATCAGATCATCAACTCGACCATCTTTGTCTTGATCACCAATGGAAACAGGGCTAGATATAGGCAACTCTTCACGTGGTTCCGAAGTATCAATTTGGGCCCATTTTATATTAGTTGCCTTTTGTTTTGCTGAGTTGAAAACGGATGATAAGTAACTAGTTGACTTTTCAACGTCGTTAGTACTTCCCCAACTGGATGGACCCCACGCCGTTTGAAATGCTGAACTCGGTTTGCTACTAATCACCCCTTTTTCGGTTGTTTTGTTGAGATGATAGCTAGTGATCTTGTGATGTCCGAAATCATATCATCGACAATAGGAAGCCACATTCCTTCATTGATCTCACCATTGTGATTGAATCCTCTGAATCTTCTGTATGTAAGCTGATTTTGGCTTTTGGCAACGATGTTGTTTCTGAGATTCACGAGGTTTGGTACTGCTTTGTGAGTGTGTTGTTGAGCGTAGAAAAGACCCACGAGGGTTCATTTGCTAAGGATTTTATCATGTTTCCCAACCCTTCTGAGATCTCTACAAAGCCGTCTACTGGGGAGCATTCATACATTTTAGAGAGAGCAGATCGTATCTCATCATCACTGGTTACAAAAATAGTTAAAATTTATTCAATACATGGTAAACATTGACATACAAACATCTACAAGCCAATAAATTTCATTACTTATCACCTTTGAAAATTATCGCATTAAATTATTATTACTTTGTGACTGTAACAATTAGAAGACAAGTGTATATGCAAAACGGGCTAATACTATAGAAGTTAATTCGGTTAGTCAATTTCATTCCTTTCTTATTTCCCATTCCGGGTCATGGAGAGAAAGATGACGAAGAATAAAAACTGAAGTAACAAATTCACATCGGCATTATAACCTGCAGATAGTAGTTATATACGAGAAGGGATGCATTTGTCTATGACGAAATAAACAGATACACATGACTGGTAACATACTTCTTAAAAGTACAAAGCCAGCTAAATATGTTACAGTAAGTCGGTAACAACAAATAGAAAAACATTAAACCATCCAGTTACGCAATTAGCAATCACATTATCTGGTAGTCCTACGTACATGGCAAATGTTCATACCCAAATACAACTTCAACAAACAGTCATTACCTTTGCAGATTCAACAAAAATGTAAACACGACAGACCGGAATCGCAACAAGATGATTTAAGATTCCAAGATCAATAGCAACTACTCCAAACCCATATACAATATATCTATTAGAAGTTTCACCTAGAACCAAAGGAACATAGCAGCATATTTTTCTAAAGCTAAAGGCTAAAAATTAAAACCTAATATTAGGCACACTACAAAAACATTTAATCCCATGAATAATCAGATTAAATCACCTACTCCTAAACTAACTGATTTTATAAATCCATTGGAATTAAAATAAATAATCACTTACTTGAACATAGATCGTTAATTAGCAGATAAGAAAAGGTTAATTTCTTAATGGTGTTGTGATGCGTAAAGTCAATTAAATTGTATAGAATTGATGTTGGAATTTATGAATCATTGGCTTTTTGTTTAAGAAATTGATGATTGGGGGTTTGGTTGGTGAATAATAAGATGTACGGATAGATATCCAAAGGTTACAAAACTACACCTTCTCTTGTTTCTACTATGTCTTTTTTGTGTGTTTTTTACTTTTTACCTACTTTTACCGAGTTTTAATGTTTGGTCCCCAAGGCCCACAATTTCTTAATAAGGTATCTGAATTTCAACCACAAGTACCAAAATGCAATAGAAACTTCATCAATGCATAAAACAAATAAATAAAACACTACACATTTAGGTAATCTTTGTTAGAGAAAAAACAATTGAAAGTTTCGGTTGTAATCACATTTTCACCATAACTTTGATATCGTTTCTAAGAGCTTAAGCGACCACAACCACAACAAAAACATACACCACAAAAATAAATAAATAAAACACTACACACAAAGGGGATTGTGTTTCATTTGTGGTTGGCTAAGGAGTTGTGGTTGCCTTGCAACCTCCTATTAGCATTAGTCTTACGGGGTGATATGCACATCACTAAAAGTGATGTGCACACCAATCATGCATAGCGGTGTTGTACTATGTGTATCACTGGTATGATTTAGTGATGAAAGAATCAGAAAGTGTGGTGTGCATATTAACACTCTTTAACTTAAGCTTAGGTTATGGGAATAGATATTTACACCATCAAAATTGACGCCAACAACACAAATGTGCACATAGCATATTGTAACATATGCATTAGTGGTGTAACATTGTGGTGTTGAATCAATTTTGATAGTGTAAGTATCAATTCCTTTAGGTTATCAATAGGTTTGGTTTGTTTCTAGTGATACATATATGTTCTACCTTTAGGGAAGAAATCTTATCAACATTAGGTACATAAATCATTCATGTCGTATAAAGAAACTAAAAACTCATTGTAGTCGGCTCGTTATAGTGACACAATTGAGAAGTTTGTAGTTAGACAAAAACAGTTGATAGTTTTTTAGTTTGGGTTAAGATTGTTGAGAGTTTCTAGTGAGTATAGTCAACTGTAAGCAAAGTTAGTTAGCATTGTATTTCTTTCCTTTCTTTCCTTTCCTGTATAAATACTTCACTTGTACCATCATTTCATTTTAAGTCAATGATAATAATCATTTCCCTTCTCTCTCTGTTTATCAAAATGGTATCAGAGCCACCACCACCTCCGGTGGCTCCTAACCGTCAGTAACAAACTCCGATCCTCTAACAAACTATCCAACAAACTCCACCACAATAACCGTCAGTAACAAACTCCGGTCAATAACAAACTCTGGTCACAATAACCATCACTCCACCATTATTCCGCCACAATCAATAACCAATCAAGAATCATCACTACCATCTCCGATCATATAACTAATTTTTCCGGCAACATAACAAACTCAACACCTTATCAGTCACAATGACAAACAATAATCAAACCACATACTCATCTACACCACCATCCTCATCCACTCGATCATCGGATGATGATATCACATCACCATATCATCCACTCGACCTACATCCACAAGATCATCCGAGATTGATTACGATTTCTAAGAAATTAAGCGGTTACGATAACTATGGATCTTGGAAGCGTTCATTGATGATAGCACTCAATGCCAAAATAAGATGAAAATCATCATCGGAGAATTTGAAGAACCAGCTGCTACTTGAAACCGAGCTCTATGGGAAAGGACAAAGCGACATGGTGATATCACGGATCCTCAATACCATCTCGAGCAGATAAGTAATTCTCTCGGTTTTGTTAACACAACATCGAGTTGTGGAATGAATTACAAGAACATTACGATCAGCTGGATGGGCATAGGATATACCAACTCACAAATGAATTGGTTTAGTTGAAACAAAACAACTCGCTATTGAAATCTATTATCGAAATTGAAGGGTCTTTGGGATGAGTATGACTCTTTTAAGCCCCACACATGTGTGTTTGTACTGTTCTTGTGAGAATGGGAAAGTGAATGGTGAAAGAGATCAAAGAAAAGATTGATTCATGTTTTGATGGGGTTAGATGAATGTTATGCCAATATTAGAGGTCGATCTTGCTAATGAATCCTATGCAAGTGTTGCAAAAGCATACAAGTATGATAAGGCAGAAGAAAAAGCAGAGAAGGCTACACTCACGTGATTCCAAGCTCTTCTTTGCACTCTCACTCATTCCAACAACTATAGGAACTCATACAACAACAACACAAGATCGGGAAGAAGTTTTACACAAAGAGACTCATCGGTGAGGAGTTATGATAACACTACACGCGTCGTTGGGGTCAAGGAAACTTCCTTTTCTTGAGCAAGTTTTATAACACCTAGGCGATGAACCTAATCGTTGTAGTGTAGTAATTAGGGTAAGCCACGGGTATTGATATCGTTCTCTGGGGAATAGGAATGCTAGTAAGGAGTTACTACGCTAAGGTTAAGGTTGAGGAAGATTATTTTTATCTTTTATGTTTTATGAAAATGGAAAGGTCACGAATCTCGGGTATTGGATTTGGGGGTTGGTATTTCTACCGATTACTCTACTATTATCTAATTATCTAAACTAAGGTTGTGGGAGTCTATGTCTAATTAATGTGTGTTAGTATGATAGTTTAAAGATGTGTTTACTTAGTTTGTATTACTCCTTAATTATCTCTTATTGATGGTTGAGTGTCACGTCTTATTCCTAGTTGCGTTGTGTGTCTAAAGTTGTAGGGTATCGTTTCTCCCTAACTCTTGAACTTACCAAAGGGTCTTGTCTACAAACCCACTAGAGATTATAGACTCCTACTCTAAGGCGCTCTTTGGATGGTTTAGCCTACAATTACTCGGGTAATTATACTCTAAGGTTCACAAAGATGAATCAAGCATTAAGTACACAACGAATGACCTATCGTATTACTAGATCATTAATCAACTAAGATAAGAAACAACCAATCAATATTTAATAATTAAGTTTCATACTTCCTAAGCAAACACACAAATAAATTAGCGGGACATGGAGAACATGCAAGCATACACACAAATAATCAAAGACATAATTGAATTAATGAAGTAAAGACTTATCTTGGTGTAAGATAGGGTTTAAAACCCTAAAATCTTGTACAAGACACCTTAGGTTCGGTTTTAGGTTTTACTCCAAAGACTCTCCACACAAAGACCGAAAAATTCGGATTCTATATATAAGATTACAATTGCGGCGGCCACTTATGTTTAGTGGCCGTCGTGTCGCCCGCCATTAGGGTTTCGTCTTGGCACGTTAACCTTGCGGCGGCGTCACCTTATGTCCGTGGCCGTCCTCTTGACCGGCGTCGTCGGATTGCATCTAGGCCGTCCGAGTAGCGACGGCCTACTCTTTCACAACTAGGCGCCGTCTCTTGAAAACACGAGTTTTGGGTTACGGCCCGTCACAATAATTTTGGGACGGCGTCGCTAATAGCTTTTGGCCGCCGTCGCTTCTACTTTCGACAGCTGTGAGTGTCTCGATTTCGACTTTGGCCATTTTCTTCATATATTCGCCTTTTCGTCCAAATAAGTGTCATTCCGACATTTTGCCTTCACGAGACCTAAAAGTGAAAAGGGCGATATTAAGCAATAACGGATACAAAAGTGATCAAATAAAGACTTAAACGACCCTCAAAATGGTACCTTTAAAACCTTATCAAATATCCCTACACTTGTTATTTGCTTGTCCTCAAGCAAATGTGCTTTTAGCCAATTAATTTATAAGTTAGGGTCATGAAGCATTAATTCAAAGCGGTCCACAACACATATAAGCCCGCAAAAGTCATAACAAGCACGAAGTACATACTAGCACCTCACATGGGGTGTTTGGATACTCACATCACTCTCGGGTGTATATGAAATATAACAATATAGGAAATGGAAGATAAACACTCATTAACCGGTCCTAGTACATAGATTACCATAGGCTTGAGAATAGATCAAACCTCCATCGCTTTGGCGTAAGCACCTAGGAAAGACTATCAAAGAGGTCTTTAAAGGGTTGTAACGTTAGGCTTACGGTAGGGAAATAAGGGTTTGGTGGGATAGGCTATTTAGTGGTGGTAAGTCAAAAATCTCTATGTTAAATGCATATGAAGAATGGCGTTGCTAAGCCAAGACTCGACACTCTAACACTCTAGGTAACGAAAATAAACAAACATAAAATTAAAGGATAGAGGTAGGATGGTAGCCCGTATTTTTTTTTTTTTTTTTTTTTTTTTTTTTTAATCACTCTATTTTTTTCTTTTTCTTTTCTCTTTTCGATTTTTTTTTTTTTCCATACACTTTTACTCTACCATCCTCTACGATAACATCAAAATACTAGGGATTCTGAGGCATATCCCACACTTGAGTTTTTTATTACTCTAACACTAATTTGACCCGAATTGAAAAGATCAAAACACTTGGGGTACATTATTACGCAAACAAAGGAATTTGAATTTAACGTTCCCTTCCGTCATTTCATAAACTTTAACTTTTCCCATGAATCCCAATCATCCCAAAGCTGTATACAAAGGATATGACTCGACTTAGCAACTTATGCAAGCAACTAGATAATTGAACTAAGGGTTTAGGGTGATAACAAACATTTGCACTAAAAGTGAGTGCATAAGGGTGAAGCTAAAGCGATTTGGGTGTATATTTGGGGTGGGGTGTAAACAATGCTCTTCATTGATATTCGGAAAACCGAAACATCACGAGAACCGCGAAAAGGATAGGCTCGATGGGTTAACTAGGGTATCGTGTACTAAAGATGAGTACAACGCAAAGGGTGTGGGGAATTACTCAACCAGAAGTGGAAGAAGTAATTATATTACGGTATCAAACAAGGGTTATCCTAATGCCTCTTATCATTTAGTTATTCCTAACTACACAAGTGTAGCCTCACTTGCGATCTCGGAATGCATCACAAAACAAGTTCTAGAATCTAATATACTACGGTTCACACTCTAAGCATTAAAGATGAATGCTTTTAATTCCTACTAATCTAAAGGCGATCCTCACATTTTGGGTGGAATTTGGGTGGTAAGGGTTTTGTGCTAGTCATGCAACTTCCTATCCGTGAGGCGCTTTTGTTAAGACTAATGGCCCACTCCTATATGTCATGAAAAATTTTAAATTTGGCTCCAAAATTACCCTAACCGACATTTTCTCATGGTTTATTACACAATCACAATTGGACAAAGCAAATAGTCAAGGATAAGCATAGTTTCAAAGTTCCGTTTTATTTTCCTCCTACACTTAAACCGAACATTGTCCCCAATGTTCCCGAAATATCAAAGTTATGATAAAAGAAGGTAATTAAAAGCGAAGAAACTAATACTCCACGATTAGCTCGGTAGGATCCGTGTAAAGTGGTGGTTAAATTCTTTTCAAGAAGAATTATGCGTGAAAAGCTCCTTCCAATCTTATGTAACTTCTTGACAAACTAAACTGCACACTTGAAGAAAACAAAGCGAAACCTTCGCGTAAAATCGGTGGTAATAATATATATAAGACTCGATTTAAACTAAGATATAATGCTTGTGGAATGGATGTTTCTGAATTTCTAAGAAAATTAAGACCGGAAAATTCTAAAAATTATAAGTAGCTCGAGAAAGCGAGAAAAAGTAATCGATGTTTTACTCCTTCACGACGCGTCGAAGTTGCAATCTCGCCGTCAGTTATCCCGACAAAAAGCGGTGCGATTTTGGAAAAAATTCGGAAAATTTACATCTTTAGAATCGGAAAAATTTACGCAAAACATCCATTATGACTCGATACAAGCATTTGACTCGAACAAACAAACATAAATATCTTTTAATTAATTGTTATTCTCATGTTTACGTTTCTTTTGAAAACGTGTAATCCTCCCTACACTTATCCCTTATGTAAAATACCTTTATATGCAATTAAGGCGAGGTTAAAAACAAAATAAAGCATTTTACAAATTTAAACGTGAGGATAAACAATTAATAAAGATATATGACACTAACAAGCAAACAATTAAGCATGGGTTGCCTCCCGAAGCGCTTTTCTTTATTAAAGAGTCTTGTAGCTAGACTCGTAGTCGTGCTCCTCGTTTCCTCACGCATCCTCAATGAGAATTCTATCATGTTGACAAAATCTTCATCGACTCTATACCTAGGCCCTAAAGTCAAGCAATCCTTATAATAATGCCTCCTTCTTTCCACATGAATTTATAACCTTTTTCAACATCTTCCTTGCTTTTGTCCTCAAAAGCTTTGATGTTGTCTCGATCATAAATGGACAAGTGGCCATACTCGGTTGTTTTCAAGGCATCCTATAGGTGATCTCATCGGTTCCTTCCTTGAACCTAACCGTTCCATCATGCTTGTTATGGCTCATTCTAGATGTTTCAACAAGCGGTTTCCCTAGCACTACTTGGGATAAACTATAGTCAATGACGCATCCTACATCTTCTAGAACCATAAAATCAACTAGGTAGGTGAAATTTTCTATAAAGACATGCACGTCCTTGACTCTTCCCACAAAGTTGCAAACTCCTCCCGGATACGTAGGGTCTCTCCTAATATTGAGTCGCTCATTCATAATATCATTGTAGGCAATGGATGACATTACGTTGATGGGGATTCCGTATCTATGTAAGCGTGGTCGACACTCCTATATCCGATCATACATGGGATTTTTAGGTTCCGAGTTTCTCTCCTAATCTTTGGGCATATCCTAATGATGGGCGATCGTGGATTATCGATTATGTATTGATGGTACGCAACCTCTTCCTTAGTGGGGTAAAGATTGAAGTAAGCACTATTTTCCACATCCACGTTGTTGTTTATCATGCCATTTTCAATTCGCTAATCATTGAACCAACTATAGCGTGACGACTACTTTCTCAACGACTTCCCTAATTGTACTATCGAATATTTTACGCAAATCCACGAAGGTCGGTGTTTCTACTCACATATCGGCCCGACGGTTGTGTTGGTTATTGGGTTGGGTTTTGAGTGACATTGAAATTTTTGTGTTGGGTTATTAAGTGGTGGTTGGTTATCATTCTCCATGATGAAGAGTGATGGGGTTACGAACAAAGGTTACGAAGAAGGGGATAGACTAAGAGAAATCTAAAATGAGAAAAAGTTTACTTGATAGGAATCAAGCAAAGAAACCTAAGCGAGGTGGACTACTAACTAGCTATTCTATTCCCGTGCGCTAAAAACTTGATAACGCTACACGCGTCGTTCGAGGGTCAAAACTTCCTTTTCTTGAGCAAGTTTTATAACACCCAAGCGTTGAACCTAATCGTTGTAGTGTAGTAATTAGGGTAAGCCACGGGTATTGATATCGTTCTCTGGGGAATAGGAATGCTAGTAAGGAGTTACTACGCTAAGGTTAAGGTCGAGGAAGATTACTTTTATCTTTTTATGTTTTATGAAAATGGAAAGGTCGAATCTCGGGTATTGGATTTGGGGGTTGGTATTTCTACCGATTACTCTACTATTATCTAATTACCTAAACTAAGGTTGTGGGAGTCTATGTCTAATTAATGTGTGTTCGTATGATAGTTTAAAGATGTGTTTACTTAGTTTGTATTACTCCTTAATTATCTCCTATTGATGGTATGCGTTTCTCCCTAACTCTTCGAACTTACCAAAGGTTCTTGTCTACAAACCCACTAGAGATTATAGACTCCTACTCTAAGGCGCTCTTTGGATGTTTTAGCCTACAATTACTCAGGTAATTATACTCTAAGGTTCACAAAGATGAATCAAGCATTAAGTACACAACGAATGACCTATCGTATTACTAGATCATTAATCAACTAAGATAAGAAACAACCAATCAATATTTAATAATTAAGTTTCATACTTCCTAAGCAAACACACAAATAAATTAGCCGGACATGGAGAACATGCAAGCATACACACAAATAATCAAAGACATAATTGAATTAATGAAGTAAAGACTTATCTTGGTGTAAGATAGGGTTTAAAACCCTAAAATCTTGTACAAGACACCTTAGGTTCGGTTTTAGGTTTTACTCCAAAGACTCTCCACTCAAAGACCGAAAAATTGATTCTATATATAAGATTACAATTGCGACGGCGTCACCTTATGTTTAGTGCCGCCGCCGTGTCGCCGCCATTAGGGTTTCGTCTTGGCCACGTTAACCTTGCTGACGGCGCACCTTATGTCCGTGACGCCGTCCTCTTGACTTCGGCGTCGTCTGGATTGCATCTAGGCCGTCGAGTAGCGACGGCCTACTCTTTCACAACTAGACGCCGTCTCTTGAAAACACGAGTTTTGGGTTACGGCCGTCACAATAATTTTGGGACGGCGTATGTCTTTTAGCACCGACGTCGCGCTTCTACTTCGGCAACCGTGAGTGTCTCGATTTGACTTTGGCCATTTTCTTCATATATTCGCCTTTTTCGTCCAAATAAGTGCCATTCCGACATTTTGCCTTCACGAGACCTAAAAGTGAAAAGGCGATATTAAGCAATAACGGATACAAAAGTGATCAAATAAAGACTTAAACGACCCTCAAAATGGTACCTTTTAAAACCTTATCAAGTTACAACAATTACGAGAATCACATGAGAAGGAGTTCTTTCAAGAAAGGAGTTATATGTGGGAATTGTGGAAAGAGGACATCTCGAGGAAGAATGCTATCAACTAGTAGGATATCCAGTTGGTCATCCTTTGCATGGCAAGGTTAAACCATCACTCGATGCTCAAAGCAGGATCACTCAACACGAGCTGTCAATTCGATTGTCACAAGGATCAGCTGCAACTTGCAACTCGGGGCGACCAAATGGTCAAGTGATCATCGCTATGAATGCGGGATGGACCGGTTGCAAAATCAACTAAACCGGATGATGCTCATGATGCGAGAACAACAAGGATTTCTCGGTATGACACACATGAACTCGGAAGGTATACCTAAACTCATAGCTACTTTCACAACTAGAACCTACAAACTTGTTGCATCACATACTCTTGCTAGGGGTACAAATTCATTGCATCATTCTTATTAACCAAAATTTCTCTGGATAGTTGATAGTGGAGCAGCCCGACCATGTTTGTATATCATTAACCTCTATGCACAATATCCATATACTCACAACCCATTTATGTCACCCTGCCCAATGGACAAAACACACAAGTGACTAAGGTAGGATCAGTACATATCAACTCAGCCATAACTCTACATGATGTCCTTTACATACCCTCATTCTCATACAATTTACTTTCAGTAAGCAAATTAGGCACTCACATCCCACTCTCCATACTCTTTACACCTTTCTCCTGTTATTTCCAGGACCATCACAAGAGGATTGCTCATGGCAGCCTCTATAATGATCTATACATCATCAAGCAAGAACCCAAAGTCATCCCATCTACCATCTTATCAGTCAACAACAACAATGTGGCTCTTTGGCACTCAAGGCTTGGTCATCCATCTCTCTCAGTTCTGCAACAAATCAAATCCATCTCCACCTCTAAACTTTGTACTTCTCATGTTTGTAATATCTGTCCTTTAGCTAAACAACAAGCTTTACCTTTTACTAGTAGCAGCTCTCATGCAACAAACTTGTTTGATTTGATTCATGTAGATCTTTGGGGTCCTTATAGACATCCAACTATAAATAAATGCAAATACTTTCTTACCATTGTGGATGATTATTCCAGAGCAACATGGACATATCTTTTACCATCTAAACATCAAACTACTTCACATATCAAAATGTTTTATGCTTTTGTTCTTAATCATTTCAAAATAACTCTCAAAACCATAAGAAGTGATAATGGATATGAATTTCTTAATCAATCACTCTCAGATTTCTTTCAATCCCATGGTATTCTACATCAAACCTCATGCCCTTACACCCCACAACAAAATTCCAGAGTTGAAAGAAAACACAAGCATTTGTTAGAAGTAGCCAGGGCATTGAGATTTCAAGCAAATTTTCCCATTCATTTCTGGGGATATTGTCTCCTTGCAGCCACATATCTCATCAATAGATTACCATGTAAACCTTTAAATGATAAAAGTCCTATGATTGCTATATCAAACACCTCTAACCTCACCCATCGAGAGTCATTGGATGCCAAGCACTTGCACACCAACACCCATCAGACAAATTTGAACCAAGAGCAATACCTTGTGTCTTCCTAGGCTACCCAACCACACAAAAAGGTTATATCCTTTATGATACAAGCACACACAAAGTCTTTGTCAGCAGACATGTTAGATTCCATGAGACCATTTTCCCTTTTGCTAACAAACCTTCTTCCACATCACCACAAACAACACCCATCTCCACACCCTCTGATTTCATCACCACTCACACATCAGAACCCATTACCCAATCATCTCCTACACCATCATCTTCTTCAGAACCATCTCCTTCTTCACCATCATCTCCTACACCAACATCAACAATACACACATCTACACCATCTACACCATGTATTGATCCTATCCCAAACACTTCTACCTCTTCACCATCTACTCCTTCAACTACATCCACTTCTCACCTTCATGAACCTCCACCCACATCATCTATTCCATCACCAATTCCCTCTCCCCCACCTATACCACCACCACCTCCACTTAGGAAATCAAGCGACAATCTCATCTTCCTACCAAACTTCATGATTTTCATGTCCAATTACAAAACCCAAACATACCATCCACTCTTCCATCAAATATCATCATTCAAAATACATCAACTATCTTAACATTCACTCGACCAAACACAGACACTTCATTAACGATCGACAAATCACTTTGGAACCTCACACCTTTACCCAGCGACCAAGGATCCAAGATGAGAGATGCAATGAATAAGGAACTCTAGCTTTGAAACCAATCACACAGACGATCGCGCATTACCAAGGGAAGAATGCCATAGGTCGTAAATGGGTCTTCAAAATTAAACTTCATTCGGATGGCCCGTGGAAAGATATAAGGCCGATTGGTGGCCAAAGGTTACACACAAAAGGAAGGGACCGACTACACGAGACCTTTGCTCTGTAGCCAAGATGGTCACGATTAGGACCTTGTTGGTATCGCCATTCATCACAATTGGCATGTGGCACAATTGGACATCAACAATGCATTTTTACATGGGGATCTTCATGAAGAAGTATATATGGAACTCCCTCAAGGTTACAAACCCAAGTCATCTATCCCCAATCCAGTATGCAAGCTACAGAAATCCCTCTATGGTTTGAAACAGGCCAATAGGCAATGGTTTACCAAACTCACCACCTTTCTTACTGATCATGGTTTTATCCAAAGCTATACTGACACCTCTTTACTCACCTACAAGAAAGGGACAGACTTTCTGGCCTTGGTCATTTATGTTGATGATATCCTCTTAACAGGAAACAATCTTTCCCTCATTCAACATTTCAAACACCAACTGGACATCAAATTCAGTATCAAAGATTTGGGACATCTCAATTACTACTTGGGGATTGAATTTCTGAGAAACAAACAAGGTCTCACCATGTCTCAAAGGAAGTATGCCCTTGAACTTCTTCACAGTGCAGATGTCTTGGATCTTAAACCTTCACATACCCTAGTTGATCCTCTTATCAAACTTAATGACACTGATGGAGAACCACTCTCAGACCCAAGCCTCTACAGAGCTATTGTAGGCAAGCTTCTTTATCTTACCATCACCAGACCTGACCTCTCCTTTGCAGCTCATGCTCTCAGTCAATTCAGTCACAGTCCAAGAACTCCCCACTGGAAAGCTCTAATCAAAGTTTTAAGATATATTAAGATGTGTCCAGGACAGGGTCTCCTAATCTCTTCAAACAACTCCTTTCAACTCAAGGCCTACTGTGATAGTGACTGGGCTAGTTGTCCTACAACAAGGAGATCTACCACAGGTTTCTGTATCTTTCTTGGTTCAAGTCTTATATCCTGGCAATCAAAGAAACAAACAGTAGTCTCTAGATCCTCAACTGAAGCTGAATACAGAGCCTTGACAGACTGTACATGTGAAATAACTTGGATTCTCAGCCTCTTACAAGACCTACGATACCCCGCACCAAACCGCTTCCATCTCTGTGACAACCAATCCTCCATTGCTCTGGCATCAAACCCCATTCAACATGCAAGGACCAAACATATAGAAATTGATTGTCATTTTGTCAGAGATAAGATCAAGAATGGGACTATTTCACCTACTTTCATTCCCTCTAAAGGACAAGTTGCTGATGCTCTCACCAAAGGTCTCAGCAGATCTCCATTTCATAATTGTATTTCCAAGTTTGGCATTTGTGACCCTTACACACTGCCAACTTGCAGGGGGGGGGGGGGTAATGGAGATACAAGCAAGCTCAAAGTTATCAATTCAGTATTATCCACAAACTATCTTCATCACTCTAAATGTCTTTACAAATGTAGCAATATGAAACTTGTATAATAGTATAGTCAACTGTAGTCAAAGTTAGTTAGCATTGTATTTCTTTCCTTTCTTTCCTTTCCTGTATAAATACTTCACTTGTACCATCATTTCATTTTAAGTCAATGATAATAATCATTTCCCTTCTCTCTCTGTTTATCAAAAGAGGTAGTTAAATGGTCGAGTGTGCTATCTAACGTTAAAAATTATGAGAAATCTAGATGGCGACATATGAAAGATCTAAAAGAAACTTCTTACACTAGATATGTGGATTACAAAGGTTCAAGGGACATAATAATACCATCGACTATTAATTTTATCTGATGATTCTTAATCAACTTGATACTCGAGCCTTTCACCTTTATGCTCTGATTTGAGTCGTATGAATCAACTTCTTGTATGGCATGGTCCTTCCAAAGCTCTTAGAATTTCAAAGTTTGCTAGAATGGTAGGTGCCATAATTATGTAAAGAGTATTCAAGAAGTGACAAATGGATCTTTTTACGATGTAACGGGGAAAGTTGACAATTGGGAGCAAAACTAACGGTCACGGTGGAAATTACGCATGTGTTTTGTTGTTGTTGTTGTTGGTTGTGGCTTATGGTATTTGTGATAGGGTTAGGATGAATGAATAAAGAAATATATCTTGTTATAAGGGAAACTATGTAAAACATAAAAAAGGCGTTTTGTGTTCTCTAACTATAAAAGCATCGCGACTCGCGTGTTTTCCTATACGAGATAAACATCCACGTCACCAACATTATCTTGGCAAACCATTTATCGTCTTCTCGACATTCACAAAAATCCGAGATCTTTATCTCGATTTGTTGCAAGCATTTGATTTTTTAAATGTTAAAATTTAGGATCCTAGTCCCAACTGATTACACACGTCAAGCATTTGATTTTTTTTTAATTTAATTTTTTAAACGATGTGTAACATTTTGATTGATTAGTGTGCTTATGTAATAAAGAGTGTACAACTATGGAGTGAATTTAATGTAGCGCTAACATAAACCATCCTTAAAAAGATGACTTGTTTCAGGAATAAACCGGTAAGTGAAATACTCCTTCAATTGGTTTGCCCGCCATTTGATTTGAGGACCTACACTTACTAGGCCTCCCGCTAAATGAGGGAAGCGATCTGTCTTAAATAAGAAGATATTCTGAGTGAACAATGACATAGCATGTGAACGAGTGGTACGGGGAGAAGGAATTGTTGTACGTATAATATAGGGTCGGTATGATACACATATCGTGAATAGTCAAAGTGAGGGATGTGGTCTAGTTAAATTCGACATGGGGGATATGGGATAAAACTAATGTCGATAAGGAAGGGATGGAAGGAACTATTGCCTTCAACTCAGAGCAGAACGTTCTTTTCACAACTCAAATAGACCAAAGATGAGTTCGAGCCATTAGGTTATTCGATTTATTCATAAAAGAAACGAGAGACAAGAAACATCTTTGATTACGATTATAACAACAATCTCAAATAGAACAAGATCCAATTTCTAGTCATTCCTTGGTGAATATGATCTGCCATAATCTTTTCGATCCCTTCATTTATGTGCCAGAATAAAGAAAGATTTGGTTGAAAAGTAGAATATAGTTTTTTGTATATAATAATCAAAAGGAGTGGGAAAATTGCAGTAACTTTTTGGGAAAAAAAAACCCGCTTCTCATTTTCTTTGAGCCGTAGTAAGATGATTAATGAAAACATTTGACCTACTATAGATGATTGTTGTTGATATATTTTGACACGAGTGATCTTGTGGTTTTGCTAAAATTGATAAAAAGTAAAGTAACTCCCAATGCCGTCTTCCACGGGTTATGGGTACCAACACCGTTTCCGGTGTTTGGGGAGGTTAAGATGTAGACAATTTACCCCTACCTAAGGTAGAGGCTGCTTCTGGTTCTACTAAAAGTAGAAAGGACCTCAGGCCTTTTGTAGGGAGTGAGGATCGAACCTCTGACCTCTCGGTTGAGAGGCAAGGGGTTTTCCAACTGATCCAACCCTACTTATATAATATTTTGCGTTAATTTATACTTATAATTTATTATTTTGATCAGTCGAATGACTTAAGAATAGAGAATAAAGATGGTGTGGATCGGATATGGATCATCTGGAGTCGTATCCATATAATTTTGCATCATCCATATCTTTATCCATATCCATTTAGTTTTGATTCATCCATCCATATCCAATGGATATAACATGTAATTGGATATTCGTTGGATACAAAAAACACACTCATATAAACAATCTTGAATCCTAATCGAATAAACATAATTGTTATGTAAACAAATACAATGCAACACTAAAACGTTATGAATGACCTTTCGTGCTCATGATTTCATGTTTATATTTCCATCGAAAGTTATTTATAACTTTGGATCACTTAAATAAAGCCTAGATCAACAAACTTAAAGCTAGATCCTAATAAAGCCTAGATCAACAAACTTAAAGTTAAATCCTAAGATAAATAGTGCATTGGTAGAAATCGGACCGGACTAAACACACATATATATTTATTTTTCCATCAAAAGTTATTTATAACTTTGGATCACTTAAATAAAGCCTAAATCAACAAATTTAAAGATAGATCCTAATAAAGCCTAGATCAATAAACTTAAAGCTAGATCCTAAGATAAGTAGTGCATTGGTAGAAATCGGACCAGACTAAACACATATATATATATATATATATTTATTTTTCCATCAAAATTATTTTTAACTTTGGATCACTTAAATAAAGCCTAGATCAACAAACTTAAAGCTAGATCATAATAAAGCCTAGATCAACAAACTTAAAGTTAAATCCTAAGATAAGTAGTGCATTGGTAGAAATCGGACCGGACTAAACACACATATATATTTATTTTTCCATCAAAAGTTATTTATAACTTTGGATCACTTAAATAAAGCCTAAATCAACAAATTTAAAGATAGATCCTAATAAAGCCTAGATCAATAAACTTAAAGCCAGATCCTAAGATAAGTAGTGCATTGGTAGAAATCGGACCAGACTAAACACATATATATATATATATTTATTTTTCCATCAAAATTATTTTTAACTTTGGATCACTTAAATAAAGCCTAGATCAACAAACTTAAAGCTAGATCATAATAAAGCCTAGATCAACAAACTTAAAGCTAGTTCCTAGGATAAGTAGCTCATTGGTAGAAATCGCACACTAAACACATATATATTTATTTTCAGGGTAAATTACAAAAATGCCACTAACTTTTCCAATTTTTGCATTGTATGCCACTCCCAAATTTTAAGTACAAAAAATGTCCCAATGTTCTACTATAGTCACACTTAATGCCACTAGCTCTAACACCCGTTAAAAAATCCAGTTAGTCAAGGTCAATTGCATGCGAAATGACTAATTTACACTCACAAACCCATCACACAACCAGTACCACCACCACCCTTTTTTTTGGCAAAACTGAAGGCACTCCATATGTTACAATCTTTTTCTGGTTTCTGTTTTGGGTAACGTGTTTTCTCCCTTAAAAAATCTCGACAACAACTTCGGGTGACGTGGTTCCTATTTTGGGTAATGTATTGTGGCATCATTTGCCATATGTTTTCAGGAAAAGGATCCTCTATCCTCTCATGTTTTCAACAGTTGAATTAATTTATACGGAGTAATTGTTTGTGTGAAAATTTCGTCACCCCCGTAGTAGTTTCTTAACCAGTTTAATATAGTTAGAACATTAAGTTAGTTTCAATAAATTCATTAATTTATGGTTGTGATTTATTGATCTTTGTAGTTTTCATGCCATGTTTTAACGAGATTAATTGTCAATGATACACAAAGGCTGAGATAAAGGAGTATAAGGAATCATGATAAGAGAAGCATAAAAATTCATTATTTGTGACAGCGTCTTCATGATTTGTTCAACCAAAGAATTGTGAAGTATGTTTGCACAGTTAGATAGTTTCATCCTTCAACATGTGTAATTCATAAAACCAGAAAATCTCGTTTGTATTTAAGCTTCTTAATTGTGAGGATGCTATGTTATGTGACACTTTCGTTGTTGATTTAGCCTACTGATACTTTTTAAGAAGCATGCCTACTTTCTTTTTTCATAAGAAGCATGTTTACTTCATTTTACTTGTACTGTAATTTAAGAAGTACTGTATACTCTATCTAACCTTAACCTTAGGCATGACGTAGGTGATCAATCTACTTGGTACGAAAATGGAATCGTTAGTTATTGGAGATAATAGTGGAATAGGCGAATCGTTATTGTAGGGTGTCTAGTTTCATGATGAAGGTTTTGAAAGGACTGACGTGGAATGATCGTAACCTTGTATTTGAGGTTTCGAGCAGCATTAGCCGTACCCAATGGTATTTGTGTGATCTCGATCGGGGATTTGGTGGTGGATCGGGATTGCACCATCGCCAAGGAACATGTGTCTGGTGTCATCCAAGGCTACAGATGGAAAGATTATCAACAAACTTTACCAATTACTTGATAAATTTGTCGACAGACTCTTCTAATAATGATACTACTAAGCAGATGATTAAAGGATTACATTGTTGCGTTTGAAGGAGGTGTTGAACAAAAAGCGCCTGCGGATGATGATCTCTCTTAAAAAAACTTCATCAGGTTATTTAGTGCTCATCGAACCCCAAAGCCTCCCATTACCTATACTTTATAAAACATTTAAGCGTGTCACACAAATTTTTAAAAACAAAAACTGGCATAAACTATTTGATGATGTCTGTGTATTTGTAGGTTATAATGATGAATGATTTAAGACTTAAGTATGAATTTTTACTAGTATAAATTAACTCATTGTGGTTGTTTATCTTCTCGTATCTCCACGAGTATGTATTAATTTACTTCAACTTATTTATTGCTTCAGAGTATATATGTTGTTAATTCACTCAGATTGGTTATTTGAGCTACTCTATTAATCAGTATATGTATTTGTCCAACAGAATCCGATGATGAGATGATTACAAATAAAAGAAAGTTTGAAGGGCAATTATGTTCTTAGAGAAGCCTTAGAGAACCAAAATATATTTATCAAGAAGATGAAGATGCCTTGGATACGTGCGACTGTGGGGCCGGTAATTGTCATATATATATTTTGCTCATTATTGTATTGTTTTTTAGAGGTGGCGATTGGAACCCGTTCCAATCCAAAAGGGGTTATATGGGTAACCATTGAAGTGTCTCTGGGTCGACTTGGGTGACCCCTTGGTACAAACTGGATGAATTTATGAACTGATTGTACTTGTGGCAATGGTAAAAGAAAATCTTCCAAAGCTCCTTTCATTGACTCCAATCCAAGCATGGAGGATGGTATAAGACTAGGAGGCCTTTGAAATCTGTAAGTTCATAACACTTTGACAAGGTAAATAGATTTGATTCAAAACATAATAAAAATTTGCATCGTCATACGCATATGATAACCCAACATCTGGTCAAGTACAAGATCTACAACAAGTTAATTTCAAATCGGTTTTTACAGTTGCATCTCGATTCTCAAATGCTAAGATGGAGAACAAACTGTGGAGGAACAATCACTACAACAATCGTAACTTTCGCAGGCGAATTATCAGGGCTTTTGCCGGTGACATATCCCCTGCGAAACCTATTAACGGGGACATGCCCCAGCGAATGCCCCCCGACAATACCCTCTCGGCAATACTTTCCCCGGGGACTAAAACCCACGCCACCGGGACATGTGGGTCCCGCACCAATTTACCGGTCAAACACGTCCGACGTGGCACTATCTTTTGCCGTGGATCATCCCTGTGAAAAGGGTAAATAAAGATTATCTTTAACTCTTCAGGGACAAGTCCCTGAAAATGACAACTAATATTATCATAACTCTTTCTCCGGGACATGTCCCTATGAAAGCTGACCCATTTTGCGGAAAATTCTTCGCAAAATGGGTAATTTTCATTTTTTCAGAATTTTCGGAAAAATCTAAATGTAAACCTGTTTTGTAACCTATTTTATGCTACAACAACACAAATTCGCTAAACATAATATCATATATAACCACGAGTTGAGATCAATATAACTTATATTCATCATAGAACAAACGAACCAATCATAACCTCCATTTTTATCTAAATTAATACAAAATCATTTTCCACATTTTTTAAAACAACATATCTTACAAACAGTAAATCTTCAAAATATAAAAATGCACCATCGTGGCGAGAATTAAATTATCTTTCTATAGATATGCACTTTACATATTTTCGACAAACATTTTTTCAAAATTCGTCCGAAAAAATCATATATGACTTTTACGAATCATATATGATTTTAAAAATCATGTATGATTCGATTTTTACGAATTATATATGATTTTACAATCATATATGATTCTCAAAATCATATGTGATTCAGAAAATCGAATCATATATGATTTTCACAAATCATATATGATTTTGTTAACCGAAATTTTGAAAAAAAGGTTGTTAAAATATATATAGTAGTGCATATCTATAGAAAGATAATTTAATTCTCGCCACGATGGTATAATTTTTATCGCAGAACGATTAACGGTTTGCAAGATATTTAATTTTTTAAAAGGGTGAAAGTTTATCATAATAAAAACGAATTATTATTATTGGTTGATTGGATCTATGGTAAATTTTAGTTCTATATCAACTTTGCCATATAACCAAATGGTCCAAATTCGCTACAACACAATCGATAACATAAAATGTGTTTCCAAAATCGCCAATGGTCCAAAACTATACATAAGCTACCTATACGCAAATGGTCCAAAACTATACGTATAATCCATTTAGCGAGAATCCTAACCATGTTATTCTCTACAAACATATCCTAACACATAAGGCTCGAACTCGTGTTCACCAGGCGGTTTTGTCAGTTGACTTCCAATATCTTCTGATTCTTCGAGTTTGTCCAAAGCTTAACCTGCGTATTTTAAATAGTTTGGGGTTTTAGGTAATGAGAACTATCCAAGCATCGGGTATAAAAAAAACCCTTTAAACCATTATGGTTGAATTGGTCATTTTAACAATTAGGGTAGGAGGGTAGGATGGTGGATTTTGGGACCTAAACCAAGATCTTGGCGAGTGTTGGGTCCACCCTTTCATGTGTAATAGCACTTTAACTATGTTAATGAGATCATGTTGTTTCATCGCTTGTGATACAAAGATTTGATCATGTTTGCGTACGACTTTTTGAACAATGTGTTTAGGGTTGAGGGTTGGTGAAAACATAAGAATGGTGTTAGTGTGTCTAGTTAAAGTGCTATTACACCATTTCCCGACATCATTTCATTCTCCTTTTTACAATGATCTTCCCAAAAACTCACCAACAATTCTCTCCTACATTATCAACCAACAAAATTGAAGTTAGCGGCGATGAAACGTGGCTTCTCCGATGGTTTACGGCGAGAAGGTACATGGTTTCTTGGTCCAATAGATACAGGAAAAGTGTACAGCCCATTTCTTGTTACGGTTTGTTATGGTTGAATCTTGACGGTAGAAGGTGGTGCAAAGGGTTTAGCTTGCTTTGAGAGTTCATAGCGTGTGTGTGTTTTTAGTGTGTGTTTTAGATGTGAAACTCTGTGTGAGAGAGAGAGAGCAGGCGAGACATGATAAGAAGAGATCAAAGGGTTTGTAATGATAGTCTTTGGAATGGTGCCGAGTGAAGTGGGGTTAATGAGGCACCTCACAAACCCTTTCATCTCTCGCCACCATACCATCACCATCTTTACCAACCCATTCATCTCTTCTTATCATCTCTCTCTCTCTCTCTCACACACACACACGTAGTTTCACACCTAAAACACACACTAAAACACACACACGTTATGAACTCAAAGCAAGCTAAACCCTTTGCACCACATTTCTACCCGTCAAGATTAAACCTCATCATCGATAACCATAACAAACCGTAACAAGAAATAGGTCAGACATTTTTCCGTGATTCATCGGACCAAGAAACCGTACTTCCTCGTCATAAACCATCGAGAAGCCACGTGTCACCGCTAACTTCATTTTTGTTGTTTGATAATATAGGAGAGAATTGTTGGTGAGTTTTGGGAAGATCATTGTAAAAGGAGAATGAAATGATGTCGGAAATGGTGTAATAGCACTTTAACTAGACACACTAACACCATTCTCATGTTTTCACCAACCTCAACCCTAGACACATTGTTCAAATAGTCGAAGCAAACATGATCAAATCTTTGTATCACAAGCGATGAAACAACATGATCTCATTAACCTAGTTAAAGTGCTATTGCACATGAAAGGGTGGACCCCAACACCTGCCAAGATCTTGGTTTAGGTCCTAAAATCCACCATCATACTCTCCTACCCTAATTGTTAAAATGACCAATTCAACCCTAAGGGTTTAAAGGGTCTTTTTGATACCCGATGCTTGGATAGTTCTCATTACCTAAAACCCTAAACTATTTAAAATACGCAACGACATATCTTACCTTTTGGTCTCGGCTGTGGTCGCGGCTTGGCCTCGGCTTGGCACCCGTGACACCCTATATTCCTACAAGTATAAAAGCAAAACACATAATAAGCGGTTACAAATACATTAAATTGATTTCTATCTTCATAACGCATATATTCCTATAACTAATCAATTTCTAGTTTCTAGTGTCTTAAGTATACTAGTCAATACTGATTTTACCATAACGCTAGAGATTTTATTTATTTATTTTCCTTTTGATGTTTGACTTAAATGAACTTTGAATCTAAACTATTTTGATGAAAATGATGCAATAAGCTATGATAGAACTTAATTAAGCTACAACAACTACTAATGGAACTATAAAATGTAATTTGTAATTTTTTTTATCTTACAGCTTGTAGATAGGAATGCAACTTGGTGATCAACACTAAAGTTGTACAGTTTGTTAAGATCATCATAGTCAACTAGTAGTGATTTAGCGGAAAAAAAAAAAAAAAAAAAAAAAAAAAAAAACTTGTAGTGATTTAGTAACCTGCTTTTGTAGCTATTGGTATTGTGTAGTTGTCATAAGTGTTAAAGCTCAACTACTAATGGATAGCCTTGACTATACAACTTCTACTTAACAACCGATTACCCAAAAAAAACTTGGATAGCCTTATTTAGTTGTCTTAAAGCTCAACTACTAATGGATAGCCTTTTCATGAAACTGATTTTACCTTAAACTAGTCAATACATTCATAGCATCTTTATGCACTATAACTAGCAAACCACTAACACATCAAAGTTTTGGCGAAACTTTTCATGAAACTGATTTTACCTTAAACAAAAATTACACTAAAACTGATTTTACCTTAAACTTTCCAGCGGCCCTTTCATCCACAGAAACTGGTCTTGGTGCATCGTCTCCAGCAAATCCGGCCTAGAACCAAGATCCAAAAAACAAATGTAAAGGCCACCAAATTCTCGATTTAAAACTAAAAAAAACTACTATAACTATAAGACTTATTCCTAAAGAAAGTGTATAGAGCTTAGGAAATGAAAACTTGAGTAGATGTATCAATGAAATAAAAGGCTTCAAATAGATAGAAGTAGACGCTCGTGCCATTTAGAGCGACATTGCATCTTACAACCATGGAGCCAAAAATAAATACATTCAACAATATTGAAACAAGAATGAAAGAAATTAAAGTACCTCATCAACATATGGTGCGTGGTGGAGATGGAGATGGTGAGGAAGTGGTGGTGTTGTGGTGGTTGCAAAGAGCAGCTGAGAGAAGTGGTGGTGAGGAGATAGTTTTTTATTATCTCACACTGATAACAGATCTCGTTAATAATTGAGGTGTTTTTTACGCTTAACTTTTCCTGGGGACAGGTCCCCGGCGAAAGTATCGTTTGTCTTCAAGCGACACCTTTGGCAGGGACGAGTCCCCAGGGAAAGTAATGGCAGGATAAAGTAAAAAGGAAGGAGGGAAAATAGAAATTTTTGCCAAAACTTTCCGCGGGGACATGTCCCCGGGGAAAAGCTTTAATTATTCAATTTTCTTTTTGAAAAAACTCTTTATTATCATTTTAAATAATTGAAATTAATAATAAATCAGTTTAAATTTAACCTAAAAAATTATAAAATTAATTTAAGTATAAGTGCTATGGTATACGTATCATGTTAAACGACAAACTATAGGTGCTATGGTATACGTATCATGTTAAATGACCAAGTATAGGTGCTATGATATACGTATCATCTTAAACGGCCGAGTATAGGTGCTATGGTATACGTATCATGTTAAACGGCCGAGTATAGGTGCTATGGTATACGTATCATGTTAAACGACCAACTATAGGTGATATGGTATATGTATCATGTTAAACGACCGAGTATAGGTGCTATGATATACGTATCATGTTAAATGGCCAACTATAGGTGCTATGGTATACGTATCATGTTAAACGGCCGAGTATAGGTGCTATGGTATACGTATCATGTTAAACGACCAACTATACGTGCTATGGTATACGTATCATGTTAAACGGCCGAGTATAGGTGCTATGGTATACGTATCATGTTAAACGGCCGAGTATAGGTTCTATGGTATACGTATCATGTTAAATGACCAAGTATCGGTGCTATGGTATACGTATCATGTTAAATGGCCGAGTATAGGTGCTATGGTAAACGCATCATGTTAAATGACCAACTATAGGTGCTATGGTATACATATCATGTTAAATGACCAAGTATCGGTGCTATGGTATACGTATCATATTAAACGGCCGAGTATAGGTGCTATGGTATACGTATCATGTTAAACGACCAACTATAGGTGCTATGGTATACGTATCATGTTAAACGGGCGAGTATAGGTGCTATGGTATATGTATCATGTTAAACGGCCAAGTATAGGTGTTATGGTATACGTATCATGTTAAACGACCAACTATAGGTGCTATGGTATACGTTTCATGTTAAATGACCAAGTATCGGTGCTATGGTATACGTATCATGTTAAACGGCCGAGTATAGGTGCTATGGTATACGTATTATGTAAAACGACCAACTATAGGTGCTATGGTATACGTATCATGTTAAATGACCAAGTATAGGTGCTATGGTATACTTATCATGTTAAATGACCAAGTATAGGTGCTATGGTATACGTATCATGTTAAACGGATGAGTATAGGTGCTATGGTATATGTATCATGTTAAACGGCCGAGTATAGGTGCTATGGTATACGTATCATGTTAAACGACCAACTATAGGTGCTATGGTATACATATCATGTTAAACGGCCGAGTATAGGTGCTATGGTATACGTATCATGTTAAACGACCAACTATAGGTGCTATGGTATACGTATCATGTTAAATGACCAAGTATCGGTGCTATGGTATACGTATCATGTTAAACGACCAACTATAGGTGTTATGGTATACGTATCATGTTAAATGGCCGAGTATAGGTGCTATGGTATACGTATCATGTTAAACGGCCGAGTATAGGTGCTATGGTATACGTATCATGTTAAACGACCAACTATAGATGCTATGGTGTACGTATCATGTTAAATGACCAAGTATCGGTGCTATGGTATACATATCATGTTAAACGGCCGAGTATAGGTGCTATGATATACGTATCACGTTAAATGACCAACTATAGGTGCTATGGTATACGTATCATGTTAAATGACCAAGTATCGGTGTAATGGTATACGTATCATGTTAAACAGCCGAGTATAGGTGCTATGGTATACGTATTATGTTAAACTACCAACTATAGGTGCTATGGTACACGTATCATGTTAAACGGCCGAGTATAGGTGCTATGGTATATGATTGGTGCTAAACAGTCAAGTTTAATTACACAAGCTAACCACTTGTGAATGGTCAACCGTAACAAACTTAAAATAGCTCAAACACTAATGCAATTAAGATCAGAGGAATGTAGTGGATTCCTGGGTCGTTAAGTCCCACGGAGGATGAATTGGTGTGTAAACACTTTCAGATGATAGAATGATCACTAAGGATAGTGATCAAGAAGGTTTTGGATGGATAATTACCTAAAGAAAAGATCTACAAATTACAAAGTGACTTAAATGCAAATTAATAAGAAATTAAAAAGTTAAAATATATTAAATAAACGCTATCACTATTTTTAAAGTGATGAACGTTTAAAACCTAAAACGACGTTTAAATAAAATTAAATAAACGCACAAAATAAACGTGAGTTTTAAAGAAATAAAAGGCCTACAAATATGAAAATGACATTTTACAATCCTAATTATAAAATAAAATTATTAGAAAAAGAAAATTATTTTTACAACTATTTATTTAATTATTATTAATTAAAACTATTTATTAAGTATTTAAAATGCACTAAAATACAAGAAAATACAAAATTAACCTAGAAAATGAAATTAAAACTTAGAAAATCTAAAATATGATAAAACTTATTTTAAAACTGAAAATATATTTTAAGACTTTTTATGTATTTATTATTAATTTAATACTATTTAAAACTAATTAAAATGCTAAAAATAATATTTAAACTAAGAAAATTATGGAAAATACTTTTTATGACTTTTATATTTATCTTAATCTAAGAAAAATGAAAAATTATTTTTTTGAACTTTTTCTTAATTAATAGTATTAAAAGCTATTTAAAAAGGATTAAAAACTATTTAAAATAAAGAAAAATACTAAACAGTGATGGAAAAATCTGAAACTTTTTTATAAAATACTTATTAATAATACAAAGGTAAGAAAATTGCAAAAGAGGAAAAAGCTAGCTTAAATAAGCTACAAATAAGCTAATTAGCTTGTATAAGCTTATTTAAATAAGCTAAAATGTTTACCACTATAAGAAATAAAATGTGCAAAGGATAACCGATAAGTGAGCTAGCCTAGGTGGGTTATCGGTGAACTTGTCACCAATGGAACCTAGGTTCGAATCTAACACACAACCTTTTTACACTTTATTTTATTTTTTTGATTTTTCTTATTGCAAACTATTAAGCACAATGTAATAAGCACTTTCTTTAACTACAACTTTTAATGAAAAGTACTAATAAGCTCTGAAATAAGCTTAAAATCTCAACAGTGGCTATAAGATGGAAATAAGCTAAAGAGTTTTAAGCCAAAATAGCTTTTAAGCTCAAAAATAAGCAAAGTATAAAATGGAAATAAGCTAAATAATGGTAATAAGCTAATATGAAAACTGATTAAGCTTAAGGATTGACAAATAAGCTCTGAATAAGCTCAAATAAGCACTAGTGTAACTGTTGGCACAGGACACTGTGTAATTTACTAGGCACCTTTAAGCTACTTTTTAAGCACTTAGATAAGCTACAAACTTAAAACAAAAACTTGAATTAACTAGATGACCAGTTAAGCTATCCAAAAAGCTAAAGTACAAAGTTTGGTTTACACTAATAAGCTTGTGAGAAGCTTATGAAGAACTTGAAAATCATCGAGTCAAAACTCGTTGAATCTTCGAGTTTTGGACAAAATAGAAACCACTAGCAGCCCTATCTATTAAGCTACAAAATTCAAAATTAAGCTTGGATCAATGATATGGCTTGGTCAGCTTTCTAAAAAACAAATTTGACAAGCTAAGGTGCACTGGAGAGCTTTTTACAAGCTCTTGAAAATGAATGTAAACTTGTGCACAGGGCACTGTTTTGAAATGGTGTGAAAAATAAGCTAAACAAAAAGTTATTAAATAAGTTATGAATGGAAAATAAGAACTTGTAACCTTGAGACAGTTAGGTGAACTTCTCAAAAAACTAAAACACACAGGCTTAAGCTAAATAACAAGCTCTGTGTGAGCTTGAGAAAGTGATAGGCTCACTGATGCACATGACACATTTTGACTTTTGTTATTAAACTAAAGGTTTGACTTTTATGAACTTGTGATTGATCTTAAACACTGATATTGATGTATTAAGGTATATTAAGACTTGTTTGATGCATGGTAACAACTTTTTAACACAAAATCATGATCACAGAACCTAAAAATCCAACAGTTAATGCATAAAATGAGATTAAAAGGATTTTTGACTTTTGCTTGAATAAGAACTGATTTTGTTGGTTTCTATGAGCTAAAGAGACCTAATGAAACACAGAACAAGTAATAACAATGACTTGAGTACTCTTGAACACTGTTAAACAAAGTAAACCAAACACACCTTATTGAAACTGATTTGAAGATTTTCAAGGCTAATCACAAATTAAAACCATAAGACTGACTACAGACCTTATAACATCATTATATGAGATTAAATAAACATGAACCATCAGTTTTAACAATATGAAACACAAGAATTAAGATGATGCTAATTTAACTGTCCAAATGAGATTTTTACTAACTACTAATTTAAAAGAACAAGCCACTGGTTTTAAAGCTTAGATACACTTAATTATAACTAGTGATCAATAAGAAACAGATATTACAACTACTAGACAACTAAAACAAAGAAATGCAAAATGATCAAAAACTTACAAATGGCTTCCAACCGGCGAGAACCAAGGCATACAATCACACCCTATAGCTTCCAATTAAGCACTAATCCCAAGGCCATCCCATATCAACCTCGCTCCACCTTTCTTGTACCTTTTACTATGGCTTTTTATTTTAAACTATTTATTTGGTATTTTGTGAATTTCGGTTTTGGCTACTAAAGCGCTTTTAGAGTATCTAATAGCTTTAATAAGCTATATAGGAGCTTATGTGGGCTTATGAGTCCGAATAACAACTAGCTAACAACATTTCACCATATTGAGATTTTTGATCAAGAGTGAATTTTTGCATAAACGAAATATTACTTGAAACTTGAAATTGATGTTAACAAAGGTTTTATTTCACATAAGTAACATGAAATACAGAGCTTAAAGCTTAAACAAACCTTTGAAACTTGAAATTTAATAAAACGACATAAGCTAAATTATAATAAAACTAGATATCTTCTCCATGACTCTTCCTCTTTCTTTATAGCCTTTTGAACTCCCCCATGTCTCGATCATATCCCATCAACAATCTCACCTTTGATTGACCAAACGTTATCCTAGCCATCAAATTGGATTTTGCCAAAATTGAGATAGACTGTTTGGGGCGCTTTTAATCTAATTAAGGAAGTTTGGAGTATAGTAGAGTGGAGGGACAATATGTGAAGTAGGCATGGGTTTAGGATGACTTGGAAAGCAAAAGCAGTTTATGTGAGTGTTACAAGAAGGTTCATGGTGGGAAGCATTAACCGCTTGTGGGCTAAGATGTGAGGAGGGATGAGTGGAAAGGTGAATGAGGTGGAAAGGGTGAGGTGGTGGTGAAAACCATGGTGGTTTTGGGATTACAAGGGTGGGAGAGCGGTGAGCAAGGAGGCGGTTTTACCTATTTAAAATTGGGCTTGGGTGTTGGGCTAGCCGGGTTTGGATGGATTTGGATTTGACATTAATAATAGAAATGGTCCGTTTGGTTTGTAGCTTAATATTCACAGGACCAAATATGTAAATCGCCAAAGTTGAAGGTTGAACCCGCCAATCATCCAAGGGTTATTACAAGGACCAAAACTGCCAAACTTGAATAGTACAAGGACTATTGTTGATTATTTTCCATTTTTAAAATGTCCAAGGACTAAAATTGCCAATTTTGTAACTCTAGGGACCAAACTTGTAATTTTCTCCAAAGTTATCATGAAGGACCAATTATGTCATTTATAAATAGTACAAGGTTAAAATTTGATAATTTTCACTTTTTAAATTAACCAAGGACTATATTTGACAATTTTCAAAGTTTAGGGACTAAAGTTGTCATTTTGTGATTTTGAACTTTAAAGGGTTTGTTTTGACAACTTTTGAATCTCATGGACCTTAAATGACATTTTACAAGTTTTTGAATTACCGTGGACTAATTTTGACAACTTTTGTAACTTGGGGACTAAAGCGCCAATTATGCAAACTTGATCGTTTTTCACCGATTTTGATGTTTTGCATTTAAAACATATAAAACACTTGTTTGTAATATTTTCATCATTTTGATGTGTTTCGAGTGTTTTCGGATGTTTTGGCATTCTAACAAGATAAAATGATGAGTATTTAGACACTCATCAATCCCCACACTAAGATATTGCTAGTCCCTAGCAATGATTTGAGAAAATTTAATGGATTTTATCTCTTTACCAAAAGCCATTACTTCGGAGTAGCCAATTGTTTGATTCAAGTAAGAACCTTGGTACAATGATAACCAAATGATTTTGAGCAAATCATAAGCTTTCAACGGATTTGATTTGTCTTTACCGTGCCGCATCTTATACGGACTAGCCAACTCTTAGATAAATTATCAATATTATCTTTGGTGAGCCGATTACCAATTATGGATTTTCAACCGCCTTTACCACAAGCCATAAACTTGCGAGCTAGCCAACTTTTCACTAGTTTAAAGATATGGTGAGTTGAACACCATACAATTTTGGGCAAATTGCAAGCCATAAACGGATTTGAGATATCTTTACCAAGAGCCGTTTGCTCTGGATTAGCCAATCCTTATGTGGGTTAGACATGGCGGATGATTACCATTTCTTTGAGTAAGTGAAAACACTTACTCTAAAAAAAATTTTTGCCAAAAGCGGGAATTGGGTGGAATAATTACATGATGAAATTCGTGAGAATTCCCCACACTTAGAAATGAATATTGCCCTCAATATTCAAAGTACCGCGGTTATGCCGAAACATAGAACATAAAAGGAAATATTACGGCCATTATTTTGTTTTGATATATACACATTTTTTTTTTTTTTTTTTTTTAAAGAACTTGATATATACAACATTGTGGAAACTCCCCACACTAGGGTGGTAGAAAGGGATAAGAAGGCGAAACATGGGTGAAAACCCATATGGTGTGTGCTACTATTTTTGATTCCCGAGTCACTAGCTTGACTCGATCCCGCATTCATTGGTTCATGGGAATGTTTGTAGATCCGGACAATCACGGTGGAATGTCCTCTCCAAAGTAGTGCTTTAATCGATGACCATTTACTTTAAAATTTGGACCATCAGGTTGAGATAACTCAATGGTGCCATAAGGATAAACCTTAGTGATAGTAAATGGACCGCACCAACGGGACTTAAGCTTTCCGAGAAAATCTTCAATCTAGAATTGAAAAGAAGGACTCGATCACCAACGTTGAAAACACGGTTCTTGATTTTAGAGTCATGAATCTTCTTTGTCTTTTATTTATAGATTAAAGAGTTCTCGTATGCTTGATCACGAAGTTCATTTAGTTCATTCATTTGAACTTTTCTGTGATCACCGACCGTCTCAGTATATTGAAGTTTGCATGTTTTAAAGCCCAAGAAGCCTTGTGCTCTAGTTCAATCGAAGATGACATGCCTTCCGTACACTAGCTTGTAAGGAGTACACCCAATGGGTGTTTTGTAAGTCGCACGAAAAGCCCAGTCGTCATCTAGTTTATCCGACCGGGATGCACGATTTTCGCCATCGTCCTTTCAAGAATCCTTTTAATACCACGGTTTGAAACTTCCACCGCCCACTTGTTTGGGGTGGTATGCGATAGATAGACGGTGGGTAACACCATACTTTTGCATGACACGATCAAATTGGTCATTACAAAAATGTGTACCACGATCACTAATTATCGCTCTCGGAGTTCCAAACCTGGCAAAAAGAGATTTCAAAAATTTCACAACAACTCGGGCATCATTTGTAGGTAAAGCTTTCGCTTCAACCCATTTTGACAAATAGTCAACAGCCACGAGTATGTACTTGTTACCACGAGACGAAGGAAATGGCCCCATAAAGTCAATACCCCATATGTCAAATATCTCACAAACTTGAATGGCATTTTGTGGCATTTCATTTCTTTGAGATATATTTCCATGACGTTGACAAGCGTCACAGGCTTTGACAAAATCGTGGGCATCCTTATAGATTGTAGGCCAATAAAACCCGGAATCAAACACCTTTTTGGCGGTGTAGTTTGGATTATGATGGCCCCGTGGGTCCAAAGATGGCAAGCTTTGAGAATGTCAAGAGCTTCTTGTCCATAAACACACCTTCGGATGACTTGATCCGCACAGATTTTGAATAAGAAGGGTCGTCCCGAGTAATGTTTAACATCTTTGAAGAATTTGTTCTTCTGCGGTTCGACATCCCTTTCACTATGAAGTTACCCGCATGGTAATTTGCGAAGTCGAAACCATGGGGTGAAGAATTTCCACGAAAAGAAACCGCATTGAGTGTCTCGAGAGGAAATGTTTCATTTATTTCTTTTTCTCGAAAACATCTTGGTGAGGGTTTTCTAATGCAGACAGATGATCGAACCAAGTTCTCGGCTCCTTTTTATCACGTATGATGATATCAAATTCTTGGAGAAGGATAACCCAACGGAGTAATCTCGGCTTTGCATCTTGTTTTGCAAAGAGATATTTGAGAGCCGAGTGATCCGTATACACTACACATTTGGTCAAGATTAAATACGGCCGAAACTTCTCAAATGCATACACCACGGCTAATAACTCTTTTACGTGGTGGTGTAATGAGTTTGAGCTTCATCATAGTCTTACTTGCGTAGTGAATAGGTGAAAATGCTTAGCTCTTCGTTGCCCTAGGACCGCACCGATAGCAAAATCACTTGCATCGCACATGAGCTCAAAAGGCAAGTCCCGATCGGAGCAACGAGAATAGGTGCTTGAGAAGCTTTTTCTTCAATGTTTCAAAAGCTATGATGCACTCGGGTGAGAAGATAAAGGAGCATCCTTTTCAAGAAGATGGGTCATAGGCCGGGCAATTTTGGAAAAAATCTTGTATGAATATACGATAGAAACCGGCATGACCTAAAAAACTCCTAATACCTTTGACGGTAGTAGGATGAGGTAATTTAGCAATAACATCGACTTTTGCTCTATCTACCTCAATCCCATTTTTCGAAATCTTATGGCCAAGGACTATGCCTTCTTTGACCATAAAGTGGCTTTTCTCCCAGTTTAGACAAAGATTGGTGTCTTCACATCGTTTGAGCATTTTATCTAGATGGGAGAGACATGTTTGAAACGAATCCCCAATGACCGAGAAGTCATCCATAAACACCTCCATTGTTTCCCCGATCATATCGTGGAAAATGGCCATCATACATCGTTGGAACGTGCCAGGAGCATTACATAAGCCAAAAGGCATACGTCTATAGGCAAAAGTTCCGTATGGGCAGGTGAATGTAGTTTTATCTTGATCCTTTGGATCAATGGGAATCTGAAAGTACCCCGAGAAACCATCAAGGAAACAATAGTATTCATTTCCTGCTAATCTCTCAAGCACTTGGTCCATGAAGGGTAGAGGAAAATGGTCTTTACGAGTGGCGTCATTCAACTTACGATAGTCAATGCACACATGCCATCCCGTCACCAATCGAGTTGGAATTAACTCGTTATCTTCATTTGTGACAACAGTAATTCCACCCTTTTTCGGAACACAATGAATTGGGCTAACCCAAGGACTATCTCGAGATTGGGTAAATCAATCTCGCATCAAGAAGTTTGATAACCTCTGTTTGATAACATCATGGATTTTTGGATTTACTCTTCTCTCGATGTTGAATCACCGGCTTGAAGTCATCCTCCATCAAAATTTTGTAGTACAAAACTCGTGGTTGATACCCTTAATGTAAGAGAGTTTCCAAGCAATTGCTTGTTTGTGTGACTTCAAGATTTTTATAAGAGCGATTGTTCATCTTTACTCAAATCTCTAGAAATAATGATCGTAATTTACCATCACCTTCAAGAAATGCATACTCGAGATGAGGTGGTAAGTCCTTAAGCTCAACCTCGTGAAATTCTTGATTTTCTCGACCGATTTGATTTCCTTGTTATGAAGTTTGATGGGAGGAGTGGAGGAGAAATGTCATGATTTAACAACTTCTCAAGAAGAATATCTCCTCCGCATTAATCTCATTTTGGAGAATTGAATCACCAATGTGAGGGCGATGATGGATCATCATTAAGCAACTTCTCAATGAGAAGTATGTCCCCTCAATGTCAATTGGAGCGTGATCAATTTCCCATGGAATGAATCACTAGCCAAGTATGCTTCAATCTCTTCCAAGATGAAGTTGCTTTCCTCAAACGGAGTGAGAGAAGGAGTAGAATTGGCTATGATAGGATGGGAAGATGTGGTGGTATCCCACTCACGAATTATGAGAATAACCAAAACTTCTTGAGTACTCTTCGAAGCAACATCAATGATATCTATTCGGTTAACCGATTCGTAATCATAATTTGCATAGTACCTCAAGTTTGATCAAGGTTAAAGGTGTGACTTCATTACCAACACGTAATGTGATTTCTTGCTCAAATACATCTATGAGAGCACGGCCCATTCTCGTGAATCCTCGACCAACAATGAGAGGAACCCGATGATCGGCATCAAAATCAACAACCACGAAGTCACGGTGGAAAATGGAACTTTCCTACTTTACAAATCGTCCTCGGCAATGCCAAGAGGATCGGATATTGTACGATCCGCAAGCTCGAGAGTCATGCATGTAGGAGTAAGTTCAAGAGAAAGTTTCTTCCATATTGAATAAGGCATTAGATTGATGCTTGCACCAAGATCCGCTAGGGCAAAGCATTCAACCATTCACGAAATACACAAGGTAAGAGAAATTTTCCGGGATCTCCAAGCTTTTCTCGAAGCTTTTCGTGATAACTGCAGAGCGCTTCTCGTTAAGAGGAGTTTTAGCCATTTCAAACAACTTTTCCTTGTTGCTTAACATGTGTTTGAGAGTTGATGCAAACTTGGGCATCAAGATGATAGCATCCGCAAAGCTTATGTCAAAATGTAACTCTTGGAAAATTTGGAAAAATTTGTCCATTTGATGACTAGCTTTCTCACGGAGCTTTTGCTCATTCAAACGTGATGGATAAGGAATAGAAGATTTGGATTTGGTATTTTCAACGGAGCTACTGTGGTTCAAAACAACTCTGGATTAGACTTGGGTTTCGGACAACTTGAGGTTGGACTAGAAGGTAGGGCGTGTGGTACTTCCATTATCAATAGGAAGTTCCTTGTCCTTTGTCGCCTTGGTAACTTGACTCATTTCTCCTAGTGGAGGAGGCATTGGAGTCGTGAGGTCCATTGTGTGTCCTAGGTTCACTTTCCACAACCTTCGGAGAGAAGAAGAAGAAGAAGTAGTAGGAATAGCGGGTCCATTGTATGAAACACCACTTCGGTCGTGATCGCTTTAGCATCGCCCTTCGGGTTAGCGATCGTGTTGCTCGGAAGTTTTCCGAGCCCGAGGGTTGATCATTTAAAGACTTTTGAGATCGCCGATCGATCGACCAACAACCTGTTCATTTCATCTTGAGATTTCATGAATCGCTTCAATAACTCATCGATGATGGTCTTGGAGGATGTGGAGGAAATTCGAGGTCGGATGTTTTGATTAGGACCTTGTTGTTGAAAATTCCTTGATTAGGATTCACATTCCCATGAAATTGATTCCCACGATTGAAATTGTTTTAATGAAGGTTCCTTGTTGTTGGAAACCTTGATTGGGTCCAGGATAGAAATTACCTTGGTTTTGATAACCTTGGTTCATTCTAGGTTGATTTCGATTCGGTTGGGATTTCGGTTAAAACCGGTGGTGCACGATAAGTGTTATACGGTAGTTTGGTTCATTCGAGGACGGTATTGATTTCCTCCTTGATTTGAAGTACGGCTATAGCATTTGCTTCAAACGGACTACCATCGGTGGCGATGACAGTTGTAGTATGCATGAGGACCACCACAAGTAACACAAACTTCAACTTTCTTCACTTCACCATGTGATGGTGTTTGAGTGAAGGTGACTTTCTTTGGTTAGCAAGAACCAAAGCTCGAACAATATCTCGTGAGTTTATCAATCTTAGCATCCGTGCTAGATGTACTCACCGGAAATGAAGTAGAAGGTCCGACATTAGATCGAGTCCGATATGTCTTTGTTCGGAAAGAGGCGGACACGGGACTTGTTTTCAATGATTTGTAAGGCTTCTTTGGTGGTTTTGCTAAGGAAATTACCTCCGCGGAGGCATTCAAAGAGTCTTGGTCGCCTTGTCTCGCACCATTATAGAAAGTATCCATTTGCATTAACTCGGTAAAACCATGATGTGGACACATGAGCAATTCTTTGTAACGATCCCATGCCTCCCGAATGATTCATCAAATATTTGAGAAAATTTCATTATCTCATTCTTAAGACTTGTAGTTCGTGATGGAGGATAGAATTAGTTAAGAAACTTGGTGACTAGATCTTCCCATGTCTCTATAGAACGAGGGGTTGTTTCTCAAGCCAATTCGGGCTTGTCCCCCAGAGAAATGGGAGGAAGAAGAAGCTTGATAGCTTCATGTGGGACATTCTTGTACTTGATGGTAGATGCTATCTTGTTAAACCATCGAATGTGTGCATGAGGATCATCCCGCTCAAAACCATAGAATTGGCTTTGGGTTACAGTTAAGCAACCCGGTTTTGAGCTCGAAAGTGTCGACCACGATGGTTGGGACAACAATGGCATCTCCGTAACCCTCGATGGGTGCTTGGAGAAGCTCATTCATAGGTTTGTCTTCGCCATTTCGACGGGAGGTGGTGGTGGTAGACGTTCCTCGATCACGGTGAAGGAGCCGAACGTCCTCACGTACGAGGAATGTTTCCAAGTTCGAAAGTGGACTTGTAGGCGGAAGAACGTGCGCATGCACTAAGTATAAAAATCAATTTTCAAAACAAATGAGGCAAAACGACAAGTGAACTTAACCAATAATCACAAATGAAATGGATTCTTTGAAAAAGGTACACCAAATCACAAGTGACACAAAGGCAAGTTTTAAATCGTGGTTCGAACTTATTATGGTCGCACCCCAGTTAGGTAGTGCAATTGCCTTGATTTGCGGTGGTTGATTTTATGTATAAATTAAGTACCACCGAAAAGACGTAGGTAAGATTTGTGCAAATGGGTTCAAAAACTTTTGGACAATATTTATGGTATCGTCTCGTTTAACCAAATCGTATTGTTTTAAGAATCACCTTAAAGACAATACAAGATAGAAAACGCTACGATTGTTTTGTTGTTTTATAATTTTTTTTGGTGTTTTTAACACTTTAGGAAAAATGTTAATGAACTTTTTTGATTTATATTAACTTTACAGAAAACTTTTTACAAAATATGGTATATGTGCAAGTACGGGTCTGAAAAATGCTAGAACACGCTTACACCCTCCCCGGCAGCGGCGCCAAAATTTGATTGGTGCTAAACAGTCAAGTTTAATTACACAAGCTAACCACTTGTGAATGGTCAACCGTAACAAACTTAAAACAACTCAAACACTAATGCAATTAAGATCGAGGAATATAGTGGATTCACGGGTCGTTAAGTCCCACGGAGGATGAATTGGTGTATAAACACTTTCGATGATAGAATGATCACTAAGGATAGTGATCGAAGAAGGTTTGGATGGATAATTACCTAAAGAAAAGATCTACAAATTACAAGTGACTTAAATGCAAATTAATAAGAAATTAAAAGTTAAAATATATTAAATAAACGCTATCACTATTTTTAAAGTGATGAGCGTTTAAAACCTAAAACGACGTTTAAATAAAATTAAATAAGCGTACAAAATAAAACGTGAGTTTTAAAGAAATAAAAGGCCTACAAATATGAAAATGACATTTTACAATCCTAATTATAAAAGAAAATTATTAGAAAAAGAAAATTATTTTTACAACTATTTATTTAATTATTATTAATTAAAAACTATTTATTAAGTATTTAAAATGCACTAAAATACAAGAAAATACAAAATTAACCTAAAAAATGAAATTAAAACTTAGAAAAATCTAAAATATGATAAAACTTATTTTAAAACTGAAAATATATTTTTTAGACTTTTTATGTATTTATTATTAATTTAATACTATTTAAAACTAATTAAAATGCTAAAAAATAATATTTAAACTAAGAAAATTATGGAAAAATACTTTTATGACTTTTATATTTATCTTAATCTAAGAAAATGAAAATTATTTTTTGAACTTTTCTTAATTAATAGTATTAAAAGCTATTTAAAAGGATTAAAACTATTTAAAATAAAGAAAAATACTAAACAGTTGATGGAAAAATCAAACTTTTTATAAAATACTTATTAATAATACAAAGGTAAGAAAATTGCAAAAGAGGAAAAATCTAGCTTAAATAAGCTACAAATAAGCTAATTAGCTTGTATAAGCTTATTTAAATAAGCTAAAATGTTTACCACTATAAGAAATAAAATGTGCAAAGGATAACTGATAAGTGAGCTAGCCTAGGTGGGTTATGCGGTGAACTTGTCACCAATGGAACCTAGGTTCGAATCTAACACACAACCTTTTTACACTTTATTTTATTTTTTTGATTTTTCTTATTGCAAACTATTAAGCACAATGTAATAAGCACTTTCTTTAACTACAACTTTTAATGAAAAGTACTAATAAGCTCTGAAATAAGCTTAAAATCTCAACAGTGGCTATAAGATGGAAATAAGCTAAAGAGTTTTAAGCCAAATAGCTTTTAAGCTCAAAATAAGCAAAGTATAAAATGGAAATAAGCTAAATAATGGTAATAAGCTAATACAAAACCGATTAAGCTTAAGGATTGACAAATAAGCTCGAATAAGCTCAAATAAGCACTAGTGTAACTTTTGGCACAGGACACTGTGTAATTTACTAGGCACCTTTAAGCTACTTTTTAAGCACTTAGATAAGCTACAAACTTAAAACAAAAACTTGAATTAACTAGATGACCAGTTAAGCTATCCAAAAAGCTAAAGTACAAAGTTTGGTTTACACTAATAAGCTTGTGAGAAGCTTATGAAGAACTTGAAAATCCACTGAGTCAAAACTCAGTGAATGCTGAGTTTTGGACAAAAATAGAAACCACTAGCAGCCCTATCTATTAAGCTACAAAATTCAAAATTAAGCTTGGATCAATGATATGGCTTGGTCAGCTTTCTAAAAAAACAAATTTGACAAGCTAAGGTGCACTGGAGAGCTTTTTACAAGCTCTTGAAAATGAATGTAAACCTGTGCACAGGGCACTGTTTTGAAATGGTGTGAAAAATAAGCTAAACAAAAAGTTATTAAATAAGTTATGAATGGAAAATAAGAACTTGTAACCTTGAGACAGTTAGGTGAACTTCTCAAAAAACTAAAACACACAGGCTTAAGCTAAATAACAAGCTCTGTGTGAGCTTGAGAAAGTGATAGGCTCACTGATGCACAGGACACATTTTGACTTTTGTTATTAAACTAAAGGTTTGACTTTTATGAACTTGTGATTGATCTTAAACACTGATATTGATGTATTAAGGTATATTAAGACTTGTTTGATGCATGGTAACAACTTTTTAACACAAAATCATGATCACAGAACCTAAAAGTCCAACAGTTAATGCATAAAATGAGATTAAAAGGATTTTTGACTTTTGCTTGAATAAGAACTGATTTTGTTGGTTTCTATGAGCTAAAGAGACCTAATGAAACCGAGAACAAGTAATAACAATGACTTGAGTACTCTTGAACACTGTTAAACAAAGTAAACCAAACACACCTTATTGAAACTGATTTGAAGATTTTCAAGGCTAATCACAAATTAAAACCATAAGACTGACTACAGACCTTATAACATCATTATATGAGATTAAATAAACATGAACCATCAGTTTTAACAATATGAAACACAAGAATTAAGATGATGCTAATTTAACTGTCCAAATGAGATTTTTACTAACTACTAATTTAAAAGAACAAGCCACTGGTTTTAAAGCTTAGATACACTTAATTATAACTAGTGATCAATAAGAAACAGATATTACAACTACTAGACAACTAAAACAAAGAAATGCAAAAATGATCAAAAAGCTTACAAATGGCTTCCAACTGAAAACTGAGAACCAAGGCATACAATCACACCCTATAGCTTCCCAAGAAGCACTAATCCCAAGGCCATCCCATATCAACCCTGCTCCAGCCTTCTTGTACCTTTTACCATGGCTTTTTATTTTTAAACTATTTATTTGGTATTTTTGTGAATTTCTGGTTTTGGCTACTAAACTGCTTTTTAGAGTATCTAATAGCTTTAATAAGCTATATAGGGAGCTTATGTGGGCTTATGAGTCGAATAACAACTAGCAACAACATTTCACCATATTGAGATTTTTGATCAAGAGTGAATTTTGTATAAAGCGAAATATTACTTGAACTTGAAATTGATGTTAACAAAGGTTTTATTTCACATAAGTACATGAAATACTGAGCTTAAAGCTTAAAAAAACACCTGAAACTTGAAATTTAATAAAACGACATAAGCTAAATTATAATAAAACTAGATATCTACAACAATGACTCTTCCTCTTTCTTTATAGCCTTTTGAACTCCCCACATGTCTCGATCATATCCCATCAACAATCTTGACCTTTGATTTAGTCAAGATCATCCTAGCCATCAAATTGGATTTTGGCGCCAAAATTGAGATCAATTTAGGCGTTTTAATCTAATTAAGGAAGTTTGGAGTATAGTAGAGGTGGAAGGACAATATGTGAAGTAGGCATGGGTTTAGGATGACTTGGAAAGCAAAAGCAGGTTTATGTGAGTGTTACAAGAAGGTTCATGGTGGGAAGCATTAACCGCTTGTGGGCTAAGATGTGAGGAGGGGATGGTGGAAAGGTGAATGAGGTGGAAAAGGTGGTGGTGAGAAACCATGGTGGTTTTGGGATTACAGGGTGGGAGACAGAGTGACAGGAGGCGGTTTTATCTTTTAAAAATTGGGCTTGGGTGTTGGGCTAATGGGGTTTAGACTGGATTTGGATTTGGACATTAATAATAGAAATGGTCCGTTTGGTTTGTAGCTTTAATATTCACAAGGACCAAATATGTAATTTCGCCAAAGTTGAAGGTTGAACACCGCCAATCATCCAAGGGTTATTACAAGGACCAAAACTGCCAAACTTGAATAGTACAAGGACTATTGTTGATTATTTTCCATTTTTAAAATGTCCAAGGACTAAAATTGCCAATTTTGTAACTCTAGGGACCAAACTTGTAATTTTCTCCAAAGTTATCATGAAGGACCAATTATGTCATTTATAAATAGTACAAGGTTAAAATTTGATAATTTTCACTTTTTAAATTAACCAAGGACTATATTTGAGAATTTTCAAAGTTTAGGGACTAAAGTTGTCATTTTGTGATTTTTGAACTTTAAAGGGTTTGTTTTGACAACTTTTGAATCTCATGGACCTTAAATGACATTTTACAAGTTTTTGAATTACTGTGGACTAATTTTGACAACTTTTGTAACTTGGGGACTAAAAGCGCCAATTATGCAAACTTGATACGTTTTCACCGATTTTGATGTTTTGCATTTAAAACATATAAAACACTTGTTTGTGATATTTTCATCATTTTGATGTGTTTCTGAGTGTTTTCAGATGTTTTTGGCATTCTAACAGTATAAAAATGATGAGTATTTAGACACTCATCAGTATACGTATCATGTTAAACGACCAACTATAGGTGCTATTGTATACGTATCATGTTAAATGACCAAGTATAGGTGCTATGGTATACGTATCATGTTAAACGGTTGAGTATAGGTGTTATGGTATACGTATCATGTTAAACGGCCGAGTATAGGTGCTATGGTATACGTATCATGTTAAACGACCAACTATAGGTGCTATGATATACGTATCATGTTAAACGGCCGAGTATAGGTGCTATGGTATACGTATCATGTTAAACAACCAACTATAGGTGCTAAGGTATACGTATCATGTTAAACGGCCGAGTATAGGTGCTATGGTATACGTATGATGTTAAACGACCAACTATAGGTGCTATGGTATACGTATCATGTTAAATGACCAAGTATCGGTGCTATTGTTTACGTATCATGTTAAACGGCCGAGTATAGGTGCTATGGTATACGTATCATGTTAAACGACCAACTATAGGTGCTATGGTATACGTATCATGTTAAACGGCCGAGTATAGGTGCTATGGTATACGTATCATGTTAAACGACCAACTATAAGTGCTATGGTATACGTATCATGTTAAATGACCAAGTATCGATGCTATGGTATACGTATCATGTTAAACGGCCGAGTATAGGTGCAATGGTATACGTATCATGTTAAGCGACCAACTATAGGTGCTATGGTATACGTATCATGTTAAATGACTAAGTATCGATTGCTATGGTATCGTATCATGTTAAACAACCGAGTATAGGTGCTATGGTATCGTATCATGTTAAACTACCAACTATAGGTGCTATGGTACACGTATCATGTTAAATGGCCGAGTATAGGTGCTATGGTATACGTATCATGTTAAACGACCAACTATAGGTGCTATTGTATACGTATCATGTTAAATGACCAAGTATAGGTGCTATGGTATACGCATCATGTTAAACGGCCGAGTATAGGTGTTATGGTTTACGTATCATGTTAAGCGGCCGAGTATAGGTGCTATGGTATCGTATCATGTTAAGCGACCAACTATAGGTGCTATGGTATCGATCATGTTAAGCGACCGGTATAGGTGCTATGGTATCGTATCATGCTAAACGACCAAATATAGGTGCTATGGTATCGTATCATGTTAAATGACCAAGTATATGGACCAAACAAAATTAACTTTTAAGTTTATGAAAAGTTGAAGACCGACACCAATTATAATGCAAAGTTAACTTTACGTATTTATGAAAAGTTGAAGACCGACACTGTAACACCCCCAATTTTGTGATGCGCAGCGGAATTCAAACTGGGTGTTACTTCATGGCACAACAATCATAACAATAGAAAACGAACTCTAATGGAGTCGTTTTAAAAGATTTATCATTCGATTTATATAAATATCATAGTTTACAAAAATGAGTTCCAGAGTTTCACTTTGTTTACAAAATACATTAAATGGGTTTTGAATGATAATAAAATTCTGACCTTCTTGAGTATCCTTGCTCCTCCGTGCCGACCTCGTATAATATGGACACGAAATACATGCTTAAAAGCTGTCAACACAAAGGTTGAGTGAAATTCATAGAGTTTGTTTGATGGTTGAACACATTATGTTGGTAGTGTGAGTTAATTAGACTCACACCAATGGTTTGAAAACAAAGCATTATTATTGTTTGATACGGCTGCCTCAAGTACTTGATACTTGAGCCGCTTTTGTTTGTCGCCAAGCTCATGAAACCAAGGCGTTAACGTGTTCCAATATTAATTGGAGAAAGCTGTTGGTACTTGCCCTAATAGGTAAAATTTCCGTTTTACCTAATGTTACTCAAATATAGTGCGTTTTTGCCTACCCGGTCACAAACGGATTTGTCAATCGATAGATCTATTCACAATATTCGTGCTCACTCTTGATGAGTGTGTAAATACTCATCATTTTGGGTCTATCCGAGCTGAAAGCGTCTAAAAATTTGAAATGCATCAAAATATCGAAAATATTCCAAAATTGCATTTTATATGTTTCGGATGCAAAATGTTCAAAAACAGGATGAAAAATGAGCAAAGTTTGCATAATTGGCGGTTTCAGTCCCCAAGTTTCAAAAGTTGTCGAAAGCAGGTCCACAGGCTTAATTTCAAAGATAAATCACCAAAGGTCCTTTTAAAATCATAACTTGTCAAAATTAGTCCTTTGGTGAAAAATATAAAAAGTTTTGAGAAATTACAAGTTTGGTCCTCAAGTTTAAAATTGGCAAAATTAGTCCTCGAATTTTGAAAATGTCAAGTTTAGTCCTTATATTATTAAAACTTGTCCTTTATTAACCCTTGGATCAACTTTGATGAATTGGCGTTTTGGTCCTTGCATTTTCAGAATTTACACAATTGGTCCTTGTGTTTTAAACATTTAATACCCATTCGCCTTGTCAATCCATTTGTGACCCCCCTTTTAACCAATTGGACCCTTGTTTTGGACCCTCCTTTTAATAATACACCGTCAATCCTTTGGTCAAACAAACAAAAACGCGCCAAACTTCTTCTTCCCACCGCTTTCCTCGCCAAAGCCCCGCAACACACAATCCTCCATCACCTTATCCTTCCATGTTCCCCACCTCACACAACTACAAAATGCATTTAATGCAATCCTCTTCCCTCACTCGACCTCCATTTCAAAAGCCCATTTCCCACCAAAAATCAATCTATGGCCAATATTCACTCAACTCATCCAAAGGCTGTAAAACCAAGTGGGATTAGCTCAGACCAAGAGAGATAAGCATTTGGAACTATAAAAGGAAGGAAGAAAGAAGAAAGGAGTGGTAGTTAGTTTTAGTTTTAAAAATGTATGTCGTTTTTTAAGTTATTATGTCTTAAATAAATTTTTAGTTATAACTTCAAGTTATTTGTATCAAACTAAGCTATCTAAGTGTATTACAACTGTCTTCAAAGTATCAATTCAAGCTTTTGTTCACATTTCATCTTTTATGTTTACTGTTGAGTATTGCAGTTTCAATTTCAGATATTCAAGCTTTAAATAGCTTCTTTCTAAATTCCAATAAGCTTAAATAAGCTCTATATAGCTTGTGATAAGCTTGCATTACAGTTTCAAGCAATTTTGTATAATGGTCAACAAAAGTCAACTGCTTAAGCCTATCTGGATTTGATCATGAATTGGGGTTGATGCAGCTTGGATTTGGGTTGGAAATGGTTTAGTATAGTGGTATTGGGATTTGGTTTTAGCCTGCAACAAAAGCTGGACATTTGTAAGCATCTGTCCCATTTACATTTTCATTTCAGTTTGCAAAAAAATTGTGTTTGTATCTGTATTTGTGGTCAAGGATAGTTTAGGCCTGTTTAATTAAGTGGTAATTAGGATGTTAGAATCAGTTTTAGTATACTGCTATGGCTAGTCACGATGAATTAGACCTTTTAACTTTGCATTTCATTCTCATTAGTAGTGTTTGGATCAGTTGGGTAATCTGTCTTTAAGGTCTGCTCGGTGGTTGAATTTTGTTGATTCATGTTTGTGTAGTTCTATTTGACTCATTTGAGTCAATTACTTGTGCCTGCAAGGCTCAAAAGTCAATATCACTTTTGAATCTGTCTTATAGCTTCATTGTTGAGTTTTTACAAGATCAAAAGTTTGTTTTGTGTTTCAAATTCATAGGTCTAGCTTGCATTAGTGTTATTTTATCAATTAACATCATATTCAGTCCTTGAATCAAGATCAAAGTTCCATTTAGTCAACATTTCAACTCTGTCTAAAAAGTCAAAATTTGGAAAAGTGGTTTTTTGCCTAAATAGAGGATTTTCATGAGTTCAGTGCGGGTCAATGCCAATGAAACTTTGGGCTTTTAAACTTCTATTGAGCTACTTTCTTATTGTTATTTTAGAAATTTTGTCATTTTCTATAAGTTCCAAAGCGGCTCGTCAACATAGGCTAAATTGCCTGTGCATTGACTCGATGAAAAGTGAGTGCGAGACTTCTGAAGTTGCACAAAGCTCATTTGAGCTTGTGAGCATTGTTCTTTGGTTTAGACAAAGTTACCCAGGTCTAGCTTAGGATCCGACACATTTTCCATTTCGACTTATTTGTCTTTGGCTTAAGCTCAAGTAGGCCTCGTAAACTGCATTTTTAGCTCCTTGGTTCAATTTCATCAAATCTTGGTAATTTGCAATCCGAGGTTATAGCTTGTTTATTCTAGTTGCATTTGGTCACTTTTAGCATATTTTAGCTTGTGTATCAGTTTGGTGCTTGTTTTGTCCATTTAGCTTATCCAGTGCTTATTTCATAAGCACTTTGCACATCGATTTCAAATTCCTCCACACGACACCCTATTTTCTATTTTCCTAGATTCCTCATAATATTTTAGACTTTTCACTGAAATTTTCATATTTTTCCAAGTCTGTTTGCTATTTTTACGCATTTAATTCGGTTTTAAGCATTTTTAAATAGCATTTAATACAATTAATTAAGAAAAGGTTCAAAAAATAATTTTCATTTTCTTAAGTTAAGAAAAATATAAAAACCAAAAATATTTTTCATATTTTCTTAGTTAAATTTGTATTTTAAGTAATTTAAGTAGTTTTAAATAGTTTAAAATTCATATAAAATAGAAAAATATTGAGAAAAATACAAAAGTAGTTTTGAAAATTCTATTTTTTATTTTAGATTTTCCAAGTCTTAATTTTATTTTTTAGCTTTATTTCCTATTTTCTTGTATTTTAGGTAATTATTTATTAGTTAAAATAGTTTTTAATTAATAATAATTAATTAAATAGTTTAAAAATAATTTTATTTTCTAAAATTTTCTTTTATCATTAGGATTGTAAAATGTCATTTCATATTTTAGGACTTTTATTTCTTAGATCTCACTTTTTATTTTGTGCGTTTCGTAATTTTATTTAAGCGTAAGTTTTAAGTTTTAACGTTCATCAATTTTAAAAATAGTGATAGCGTTTATTTAATATTTTTATCATTTTAACTTTCTTTAATTTTCATTTAAGCCTCTGTAATTTATTTACTTTTCTTTAGTTATAATATTGAATCACTTTTTAGATTCAAATCACTCGATCCTTATTAGTTTGGTGATTCATCCTTACATTATTTGGGACTTAACGACAGGAAACACTATACTCTCGATCTTCATTGCATTACGTGTTTAAAGCTGTTTTAAGTTTCTTCTGATTGACCATTCATGAGTGGCGGCTTGCGTGAGAAAACTTGGCGGTTTAACCGGATCAAATTTTAGGCGCATGACTGCTTGGTGTCTTGATTATCTTCCGTCTAGCAGTTAGTGATTTGGATATTCACTCTTTGTTCATACCATCCATCGTATATGTTTATATTTTCTTATCGAAAAATACAAAATACTCTTCTCATTCCTCTTATCCAGTATGATTCTATTTCTCTTACCCCTCGTACCGTTTGATTCTACTCTTCTTTAACCTCAAAACCGTTTAATTCTATTTCTTAAACCCTCTACATGTTTAATTCTCATGGCGACGATCGATTATCCTCGTTGTTTCCTTTGCAAAAGCCGTATGGAAGAGGATCGACTCTCTTGTCGAGAATCCGGATTGTTTATCTGGCGATGTGGAAGGATGGGTGCAAGAAAATATTGTTATTAGTGCGAATTATATGATAACTCTCGATGATTCTCCAAGTTTTCCGACCATCCGCCACAACCCGATGAACCCGTTCAAGAACGGAGACCATAGCGGAGTGGTGGAAATTGCTAACTCTCGAGCCGCCACTTGTCCCCTCACGATTTTTTCGAATGTTCTTGAGACTTAATAGTCATTAGGATCACCATGTTGGTTTTGTTGATTCTTTGAATAAACGATTCCTTTTCATAACTCTCAAATGCAATCGTTTATTCCTTGTGTCGGTTGTGGTGAGCCTCTCTTTGGTTCACCTTTATCGTTGGTGTCGTGTGTACAATGTGGTAATGATATTCATAGCAGGGGAGTTGTTTGTTTTGTGGTTAGAAATTCATTTGATTATGATCTAATCCGAACTCATTTAACGACCCTCAAACTTTTCAATTACCCACCACACCGACTTATCTTCATATAATCAACATACCTGCTTGTGAATTTTGTGGAGGTCCTCGCAAGGTTTGAGTGTCAATCAGGAAACACGTTTGTCTATGAACAATTTTCGAGAGATGCTCGGAACTTTGGTTATGACCGAATCCATATGATTCACAGTCCGGACTCATGATTTCTTGTTGTGAGTCTGTGGAGGTCCCATTTCGGCTCACGATTGTCAAATAGAAATCCATTTCCTTGTAACAATCATGACTCTCATGTTTGACAATTTCCAACCTCCAGCGACACTATCGGTTCAAACTCCACGAGCGTTGTCTCAAGAAATTTCCATGATTTTGAAACGCAATGAAAACACTTGATGATATGATTAGTAACTTTAAGAATCAAGTGGTGGTGAAAAGACCATGGGAGAATTACTAACCGAAGAGCGAGGCCGTAAATCTAGGGAAGAATTATTAGTCCTAGAGCATGCGGCTCAGGCGTTCCCAATTTCTTAAAGCGACTCTATATAGCGATGACGAGGAGAGTTTTATCCTTTTAAAGATAATATTTCTCAACTCCCTCGATCGAGTTGATATCCCAGTTGAGATTCCATCTCAAACAAGCGCTTTCACACCCAGCTCCACTCGCTCTCCGAACATGGGGGCGAGCATTTGACCTTGTTCACGAAAAGGAATCGGACGAATTCATAAAGTCTAGTGTTGAGAACCTTGTCCCGATCCAGAGAGAGTCACGAGGAACTTCGATCATATGTGATTCTCTTTCCCTCTTGAGTGTTCAAAGATCATTTTGAAACTTTCTCCAATTATGCGACGATTGTGCTTCCTATGGAAACATCGAGTATGTTGAGGCATCACTCCGCGATCGACCCTCTTGCGAGGAGTTCTCCGATGAACTCTCTCATCAATCCACTCTTTGATTTGAAGCCGATCGGGAGGCGAAAGTCTCATTGATAATGATCGTTCACTCACTTCTTATCCCAGCGGTCCAATAGAGAATGTTGATCACTTTGTTCGAAACATTCAAGCTACTTTCACCGATCCTCTATTTGAATTAGACTACGAATTCACTTTAATTTATGAGAATCCACTCTTTGATACTCAGTTGAGGATAGTGATGAGCCACAATGGAACAAGAGTTCACAACTTCACTTCATGTGAATGATTCTCTTCATGAAGAGTTCTCCGGTGAACTCTCTCATGACATATCTCCTCCGGAACATGATCATTTCTATTTTGATCTTGAGGATGATATTAGCTCGGAGGAAGGTGTACTCTATCATACGAGTTTGCTTATTATGATACTACCTTCACCCTTCCTCCGATCGTCTACATTTGAGGATGAAGAATGGATCCGATTGTTATCAAAATCTTTCTTCCTTTCCTCAAATATCTTGTGATTCTCTTCATCTTCACTCCTTGAGAATGAAGACACTATCTTGACCCGGCATTTTCATTTATCATCGTGGTGGGTCTTTCTATGTATATCTCATCGGTGTGGAACTTTCACGTGCTTCAAATGTTTATCAAACATCTTGAATGAAAGTCCGATGGAGATTGTCTCTTCCACTTACTTCCCATGAACCAATGAATTGGGTCGAGTCGAGCTAGCGACTCGGTAATCAAAAACGATGGTGAACATGGGTTTTCACCGTGTGTCCCACCTAGTGTGGGGGTTGCCCACATGTTATATATATAAGTTTTCTATAAAAAATCGGATCTGAGATACCACTTAATTAAGCAGGCCTAAACTATCCTTGACCGCCGTCTGAGATACAAACACAATTTTTTGCAAAGCGAAATGAAAATGTAAATGGGACGGATGCTTACAAATGTCCGACTTTTGTTCTGAGTGCTAAAACCAAATCCAATACCACTATACTAAACCATTTCCAACCCAAATCCAATTGCATCAACCCCAATTCATGATCAAATCCGGATAAACTTAGCGAGTTGACTTTTGTTGACCATTATACAAAATTGCTTGAAACTGTAATGCAAGCTTATCACAAGCTATATAGAGCTTATTTAAGCTTATTGGAATTTAGAAAGAAGCTATTTAAAGCTTGAATATCTGAAATTGAAACTGCAATACTCAACAGTGAACATAAAAGATGAAATGTGAACAAAAGCTTGAATTGATACTTTGAAGACAGTTGTAATACACTTAGATAGCTTAGTTTGATACAAATAACTTGAAGTTATAACTAAAATTTATTTAAGACATAATAACTTAAAAAACGACATACATTTTTAAAACTAAAACTAACTATTACTCCTTTCTTCTTTCTTCCTTTCTTTTATAGTTCCAAATGCTTCTCTCTCTGGTACGAGCTAATCCCAGCGGTTTCTGACCTTTGGATGAGTTGAGTGAATATTGGCCATAGATTGATTTTTGGCGGAAATGGGCTTTTGACAGTTGGAGGTTGAGTGAGGGGAAGAGGATTGCATTAAATGCATTTTGTAGTTGTGTGGAGGTGGGGGGAACATGGAAGGGATAAGGTGATGGAGGATTGTGTGTTGCAGGGCTTTGGCAGGGAAAGCAGGTGGGAAGAAGAAGTTTGGCGCGTTTTTGTTTGTTTGACCAAAGGATTGACGGTGTATTATTAAAAGGAGGGTCCAAAACAAGGGTCAATTGGTTAAAAGGCAGGGGTCACAAATGGATTGACAAGGGCCAAAGGGGTATTAAATGTTTAAAACACAAGGACCAATTGTGTAAATTCTGAAAATGCAAGGACCAAAACTGCCAATTCATCAAAGTTGATCCAAGGGTTAAAAGTGACAAGTTTTAATAATATAAGGACTAAACTTGACATTTTCAAAATTACAGGGACTAATTTTGCCAATTTTTAAACTTGGAGGACCAAACTTGTAATTTCTCAAAACTTTTTATATTTTTCACCAAAGGACTAATTTTGAAAAGTTATGATTTTAAAAGGACCTTTGGTGATTTATCTTTTGAAATTAAGTGCTCGGGACCTTATTTCGACAACTTTTGAAACTTGGGGGTAAGCGCCAATTATGCAAACTTTGCTCATTTTCATCTGTTTTGAACATTTTGCATCGAAACATATAAAATGCAATTTTGGAATATTTTCGATATTTTGATACATTTGAGCATTTTTAGGCGTTTTGCGGTTCGGATAGACCCAAAATGATGAGTATTTACACTCATCAATCCCACACTAAACTATTGCTAGTCCCTAGCAATATTTTGAGAAAAACTTAATGGATTTGAATCTCTTTACCAAAAGCCATTACTTCGGAGTAGCCAAATGTTTCGAGTTCAAGTAAGAACCATGGTACAACCGATAACCATGTAATTTTGAGCAAACCACCGACTTCCAACGGTTTGATTTGTCTTTACGAATCCGTTTGCTCGGACTAGCCAACTCTTAGATAAATTATCAATATTATCTTTGGTGAGTGATTACCAATTATGGTTTTTCCATCGCCTTTACCACAAGCCATAAACTTGCGGGCTAGTGACTCTTCACTTTTTAGGATATGGTGAAATGAATACCATACAATTTTGGGCAAATTGCAAGTCGTCAGCGGATTTGAGATATCTTTACCAAGAGCCGTTTGCTCTGGATTAGCCAATCCTTTAGTTTATTAGACATGGCGGATCGATAACCAAATGAGAAAGTGTAAAACACTTACTCCGAAAAAAAAATTTGGCCAAAACGGGAATTATGCGGTATAATTACATGATAAAATTCGTGAGAATTCCCCACGCTTAGAAATGAATATTGCCCTCAATATTCAAAGTACCGCGGTTATGCGAAACAAAAACGAAAGAGAAATACTACGGCCATTATTTGAAAGGATTTTTTTTTTTTTTTTTTTTTTTTAGAAAACTTATATATATATAACATGTGGGGCAACTCCCCCACACTAGGTGGGACACGGGTGAAAACCCATGTTCACTCATCGTTTTGATTACCGAAGTCGCTAGCTTGACTCGACCCCAAATTCATTGGTTCATGGGGAAGTAAGTGGAAGAGACAATCTCCATCGGACTTTCATTCAAGATGTTTGGATAAACATTTGAAGCACGTGAAAGTTCCACACCGATGAGATATACATAGAAAGACCCAGCTCACAGATGATAAATGAAAAATGCCGGGGTCAAAGATAGTGTCTTCATTCCCGAAGGAGTGAAGATGAAGAGAAATCACAAGATATTTGAGGAAAGGAAGAAAGATTTTGATAACAATCGGGATCCATTCTTCATCCTCAAATGTAGACGTATCGGGAGGAAGGGTGAAGGTAGTATCATAAATAAGCAAACTCGTATGATAGAGTACACCTTCCTCCGAGCTAATATCATCCTCAAGATCAAAATAGAAATGATCATGTTCGGGAGGAGATATGTCATGAGAGAGTTCACGGAGAACTCTTCATGAAAGAATCATTCACATGAAGTGAAGTTGTGAACTCTTGTTCCATTGTGGGCTCATCACTATCCTCAATGAGTATCAAAGAGTGGATTCTCATAAATTAAAGTGAATTGAGTCGAATTCAAATAGAGGATTGGTGAAAGTAGCTTTGAATGTTTCGGGAACAAAGTGATCAACATTCTCTATCGAATTGTTGGGATAAGAAGTGAGTGAGCGATCATTATCAATGAGACTTTCGGTCTCTCCCGGATCGGCTTCAAATCAAAGAGTGGATTGATGTGAGTGAGTTCATCGGAGAACTCCTCAAGAAGAGGGTCGATCGGGAGTGATGCCTCAACATACTCGATGTTTCCATAGGAAGCACAATCGTCGCTACAATTGGAGAAAGTTTCAAATGATCTTTGAACACTCAAGAGGGAAAGAGAATCGCACATATGATCGAAGTTCTGTGACTCTCTCGGGATTGGGACAAGGTTCTCAACACTAGACTTTATGAATTCGTCTATTCTTTTCGTGAACAAAGGTCAAAATGCTCGTCCCCATGTTCGGAGAGTGAGTGGGAGCTTTGGGTGAAAGCTGGCTGTTTGAGATGGAATCTCAATCTGGATATCAACCGACCGAGGGAGTTGAGAAATATTATCTTTAAAAGGATAAAACTCTCTCGTCATCGTCATATAGAGTGCCTTAAGAAATTGGGAGCTTAGAGCCGCATGCTCTAGGACTAATAATTCTTCCCTAGATTTACGGCCTCTCGCTCTCGGCTAGTAATTCTCCCATGGTCTTTTCACCACTCACTTGATTCTTAAAGTTACTAATCATATCATCAAGTGTTTTCATTATGTTTCAAAATCATGGGAAATTTCTTGAGACAACGGCTCGGTGGAGTTTGAACCGATAGTCTTGTGGAGGTTGGAAATTGTCAAACATGTGAGAGTCATGATTGTTACAAGGAAATGGTTCTATTTGACAATCGAGCTGAAATGGGACCTCCACAAGACTCACAACAATAAAGCTGCTGAGTCTGACCGGTGAATCATATGGATTCGGTCATAACCAAAGTTCGAGCATCTCGAAAATTGTTCATAGACAAGCGTGTTCGGATTGACACTCAAATCCGGTGAGACCTCCACAAAATTCACAGCGGTATGTTGATTATATGAAGATAAGTCGGGCTGTGGTGGGTGGTGGAAAAGTTTGAGGGTCGTTAAATGAGTTCGATTAGGATCATAATCAAATGAATTCCGAACCACAAAACAAACAACTCCGCTATGAATATCATTACCACATTGTACACGTGCACTCAACGATGTGGTGAACCAAAGAGAGGCTCACCACAACCGACACAAGGAATAAACGATTGCATTTGAGAGTTATGAAAAGGAATCGGTTTATTCAAAGAATCAACAAACCAACATGGTGATCCGAATGACTATTAAGTCTCAAGAACATTTAGAAAAATCGAGGTGGGACAAGTGGCGTGCTCTAAGAGCTAGCAATTTCCACCACTTCGTTATGGTCTCCGGTTCTTGAACGGGTTCATCGTTGTGGCGGATGGTCGGAAAAACTTGGAGAATCATCGAGAGTTATCGACACCGTCGCGCCAATAACAATATTTTCTTGCACCCATCCTTCCACATCGCTGCATAAACAATCCGGATTCGACAAGAGAGTCGATCTCTTCCATACGGCTTTTGCGAGTGGAAACAACGAGGATAATCGATCGTCGCCATGAGAATTAAACATGTAGAGGTTTAAGAAATAGAATTAAACGTTTTGAGGTTAAAGAAGAGTAGAATCAAGCGATGCGGGGGTAAGAGAAATAGAATCATACGGATAAGAGGAATGAAGAGTATTTTGTATTTTGGATAAGAAAATATAAACATATACAGATGGATGGTATGAACAAAGAGTGAATATCCAAATCACTAACTGCTAGACGGAAGATAATCAAGACTGACTCCGGCGGCGCTAAAATTTGATCCGTGCTAAACCGCTAAGTTTTCTCAAGCCGGCCACTTGTGAATGGTCGAATCGTGAAGAAACTTAAACAGCTTTAAACACGTAATGCAATGAAGATCGAGAGTATAGTGTTTCCGGTCGTTAAGTCCCGGTCGTGCGATGAATCACCAAACGAATAAAGGATCGAGTGATTTGAACGAAAAGTGGATTCAATATTATAACTAAAGAATAAGTAAATAATCTACAGAGGCTTAAATGCAAATTAAAGAAAGTTAAAAGATAAAAAATATTAAATAAACGCTATCACTATTTTAAAATTGATGAACGTTTAAAACTTAAAACTTACGTTTAAATAAAATTACGTGGCGCACAAAATAAAAAGTGAGATCTAAGAAATAAAAGTCCTAAAAATATGAAAATGACATTTTTACAATCCTAATGATAAAAGAAAATTTTTAGAAAAGAAAATTATTTTTATAACTATTTAATTAATTATTATTAATTAAAAACTATTTTTAACTAATAAATAATTACCTAAAATACAAGAAAATAGGAAATAAAGCTAAAAAAATAAAATTAAGACTTGGAAAAATCTAAAATAACAAAATAGAATTTCCAAAACTATTTTTGTATTTTTCTGAATATTTTTCTATTTTCTATGAATTTTAAACTATTTAAAACTACTTAAATTACTTAAAAATACAAATTTAACTAAGAAAAATATGAAAAAATATTTTTTTGGCTTTTTATATTTATCTTAACTTAAGAAAAATGAAAAATTATTTTTTTGAACCTTTTCTTAATTAATTGTATTAAACGCTATTTAAAAAATGCTTAAAAACTGAATTAAATGCAGAAAAATAGCAAACAGACTTGGAAAAATATGAAAATTTCAGGAAAAGTCTAAAATATTATGAGGAATCTAGGAAAAATAGAAAAACAGGGTGCTGTGTGGAGGAATTTGAAACTGATGTGCAAAGTGCTTATGAAATAAGCACTTGGATAAGCTAAAGGGACAAAACAAGTACCAAACTGATACACAAGCTAAAATATGCTAAAAGTGACCAAATGCAACTAGAATCAACAAGCTATAACCTCTGGATTGCAAATTACCAAGATTTGATGAAATTGAACTAAGGAGCTAAAAACAGTTTATGAGGCCTACTTTGAGCTTAAGCCAAAGCGATCATAAGTCGAAATGGAAAATGAGTCGGATCCTAAGCTAGACCTGGGTACCTATGTCTAAACCAAAGAACAGATGCTCACAAGCTCAAATGAGCTTTGTGCAACTCAGAAGTCTCGCAGCACTCTTTCACCGAGTCAATGCACAGGCAATTTAGCCTATGTTGACAGGCCGTTTTGGAACTTATAGAAAAATGACAAAATTCTCTAAAAATAACAATAAGAAAGTAGATCAATAGAAGTTTAAAAGCCCAAAGTTTCATTGGCATTGACCCAGAATTGAACTCATGAAAAATCCCTCTATTTAGGCAAAAAACCACTTTTCCAAATTTTGACTTTTTAGACAGAGTTGAAATGTTGACTAAATGGAACTTTGATCTTGATTCAAGGACTGAATATGATGTTAATTGATAAAATAACACTAATGCAAGCTAGACCTATGAATTTAAAACACAAAACAAACTTTGATCTTGTAAAACTCAACAAGGAAGCTATAAGACGATTCAAAGCGATATTGACTTTTGAGCTCATAGCACAAGTAATTGACTCAAATGAGTCAAATAGAACTACACAAACATGAATCAACAAAATTCAACCATCGAAAGCGCACCTTAAAGACAGACACCCAACCGATCCAAACACTACTATTGAGAATGAAATGCAAAGTTAAAAGGTCAATCCATCGCACTAGCCTAGTGACACTAAACCGATTCTAACAACTCTCTCCAGTGATTAATGGTTCATGATTTAGGGACTTATATTTGGCAAATGATGGTTACTTAGTGACAATATAACAATCAGATAAACATATAGTTTGAAAATAATTTGTTCGATTCAAAATAAAGCATGTATTTCCCCCCAAGGGTTTGTAAAACAATTAAGTAATAGAAAGTGGGGCTATGAACTTACCTTAGAGTAAATGATATCAAATGTATAATGAGCATGATGGATATGCCGTGAGAACTTCTACGAGCAACCTAGAATAAGATGTTGCGACTTAGGTTTGAAATAATGATGCGAAAGAAATAACAAACCTATATACGTCTCTATGTTGATCATGATATAGTACATGGTTTTTTTGTATTTTGTTTATAGAAATGGTCTAGTTGTGAAAACGTATTTAGTTTATAGATATCGTACTACCGTTTGGGCCATCATAATTTAGAGGTCATGCGAGAACGTTTGAGGAGCTAGGACACTTTAAATCAGAACCAAAGAACTCGTCGACACGCTTTACTCAAATGAAACCCCTCACATGAAGCTCCCTAGTATTGTAGCACTTAGTAGATAAAACATATGTTTTGTTTATATATCATAAGTGTCATATGGTTTGTAAACACAAGTTACAAGGTTGTTTGGCTATGATTAAGAAATCATAATGGTTATCACAAGTATCTTCATTTCATAAATATGATCATTTGATAATGTAACTATATAAAGTTATGTCGTTTGGTTTGTGTTGGTATTGATTTGCCAAGGTTAACACCTTAGTTAACGGTCTTGGTTAAATAAGCCTTGAGGCTTTAGCCATGGCCTTGTCGTGGCTTTGGTCATGACTACTATGGTCTTGAGACTCAGCTTTGACCTTAGCCGTGGTCGTGGTCTTGGCTTATGGCCATTAGGCCTCTTGGTTTGCTTTTAGTTGTGACAAAAGTATAGTCGTGAGACTATATATAGGGCAGTTTAAGTTTTTGAAATATAATGGCATGTTTAAGCGTTTTCAGGGTCCGAGCTTCATTGATATCAAAGGAAAACGTCGTTCGGAAAACTTTAGTGTTTTAACTTTTGATGATTCGGACGAAGTACCACTTTCAAAACAGACGGACCTTAACATATTCAATTTAGCGTTCGCGCTTTGGTTTTGCTAACTTTTCGTCAGATCTTTGACTCGTGTACTCGCTTTGGGTGATTAAAATTGCTACGTTTTCCTTTTTATCTTGTCTACCATAGTATGTAAGTTAGAAAGTCCATATATGATTGGTATTAATGGTCTCAAATGTGTAGAATATGACTAGTTTACTAGTTTGTTACTTTTACGACAATATGTGAATTAAAACATGTGATTGAGTATATGTACATTATGAATCAACATAGTAACTATATATATAGCATGAAATTGTTAAGATTATGAATAATAAAGATGAGATGATGGTGGTTATTAGTTGCTTACAACTTTTGGCTTGCAATTAAGAAAGGAGTAACTTAGTAAGGATAGGACTTTGATTGATTACTTAAGACTTTGGATTGAGCTAGCTTTCTACACCTTGGCACCCTTGCAATCATGAAGAGTTGTTGATGAAGTACTAAGTGACTTGAGTGGATCTAAACTCAAGAAGATTACTTAAACTTGCTAGAGATTTGATGTAGTACTTGATATTTGAAACTTCTTTGCATAAACTTGGAGTTTATAGATCAAATGATGGAAGATATGAATACTTTATGTTATGAACGACCCAAATCAGTGTTTTAGGGTGTTTAGGATGTATTGCACTTGCTATTTATAGGAGGGTAAGTTTGGTTAACCATATATTGGGTTAAATGTTAACCATGGTTAAGTTAGGACACATGTAATGATCTAAATGAACCATGGTTAGGATCAAGCCACCAAGATGATGACTCCCACCCCCTTAATTCTGCCATAACATGCATAGGTGTCTTAGATGATAAGTCTTGGTCTTATCTTGAGTTTAGAGCAAGATTTGGTTCCGTTAAATGCCAACCGTAAGTCGTTAAGCCATAAAAAGTAAAACCGAGTATCGTAAAAATAAGAAACTTGTAGGAATGATGAAAATCATCATTATACTCCATCTAAAAATATAAATTGAGTGATAAGTCTCCTTGGGTGCAAAACGCCGCTAAAGGCGGAAATACGGTCAAAAACGTGAATTGCAATTTATCGAAAAGAACGAAATTTCGTGGAAATAACCGTGAATTTATTTAGAGTAGACTAAAATTAGTCTAAAAGTGATATGAGATTTCAAAATATGGTTTTCAGTCATACGTGGGATAGCTTAACAGTTATCGTGAAGTCTAAAAGTTCTGCGATTTAAGAAAAATGTAGAACGTACAAGGTTAGTTTCTTTATGGTCAAAGGAGGAGGTAATATGTTTGACTTTTCCAAAATGTAAAAGTGTCAAAACATCTTAGAAAACACAAGGTGAATGGTTAAGTCCGGGTCTAAGTAGAATTGTTTAAAACGTAAGTTTAGTCTCGTATGCTCGTGGTTTATTTGATAACATTTAAATGAAATCTTAAAATTCTCTAATTAATTATGAGTGATCTAAAATTAACTGATGTGAGGAAAATTGTCGAGTTGGTTTTCGTTATCTACCGATGTTTAAATGGTGTTCCACCAAAACGAAACTTTAAGGCGATGTTTTCTTAATAACTTTGCGAAGATTATCTAACGATTGTCAAACTCTCAAGTTATTACTAAAATAAATAAACTTACGAGAATGTGAAATAAATATTTTACGGGATGAATAGTGAAAGTGAATAGTAATTTCTCGAGATGAATAGTAAAAATTTGAGAATGGATAGAAATCCTAAAAATACGAATTGTTACAGACACCAATTACATTGCAAAGTTAACTAAAAAGATACTACTTACTTGAATATAGGAGCAATCAAATTTCTTATAAGCCTCTTTATATCGAAGTACATCATTGTACATGTATCTCCGTATCTAAAATAAGCAACACATACATACATACAAAAAGTAATCTAACAAAAGCTGACATTTGTTAGTAAAAAAGATGTATCAAAAAGGAAAGAATTACTACCATTGTTGTTACCTTGGAGGCCTTGAATGCCCTTTGTTATACGATCAAATGTTGTACTCAGGAAACCACAAAACTTTTGGTACACTATAACTTTTAACCATTTTTTTTTGTTTAACTATCTTTTATTAATCGGGACATGAAGCTAGTCTGTTTCAATTTGACGACCAACTATAGGTGCTATGGTATACTTATCATGTTAAACGGCCGAGTATAGGTGCTATGATATACGTATCATGTTAAACGACCAACTATAGGTGCTATGTTATACGTATCATGTTAAACGGCCGAGTATAGGTTCTATGGTATACGTATCATGTTAAATGACCAAGTATAGGTGCTATGGTATACGTATCATGTTAACAAGATTATGGTTTTCAAACACCCCTTTTCCAATACTAAATTACACATGAATAAAGAAACAACTTGACAACAAAACGAAACAGATCAAACAAAACAACTCGGCAAGCAAACGAAACAACTCAAACGATATGATACACAAGACATAGACCATAACAAACATCGCCCATTCAACACGCGGTCAAATACACCTCAGAATGGCTCTTTCCTTAACCATTCCGAATCGCGGTCTCATTAACGGGTCTATGTTCTTATAAGAACCATATTCATCATAAATTTCGACCCATACGTATCAAGAACTCGAGTAAAGAGATATATCGATGATAAAACCAAATTGACCACTCTTTTTCCGCGTAATGAGCCATTATATTGTTACGTGTGTTTTGTGAGAATTGACGATTGGGTTATTTATGTTTTTCCAAGCATCGGGGTTCTAGTTATGTATTAATAGTTGCAATAAAGTGTATTTTTGTAAATATTACTTTTGCCAGGGATATGTCTTCGGGGAAAAGTTTGGCGGGAATTTTCCCGCGAACAATTAGCATGCTTTAGACTTTGGTCAAACTTTGGTAAACGTGAAATACACTTTCGGCGGCGACAAGTCCCCGGAGAAAGGTAGGGTTGAATTTAGACTAGCCGGTCAAAGTTTGATAAAAATCAAACGTACTTTCGCCGGGGACATGTCCCCGCCGAAAATATGCGTTGAATTTTCCATAACAGGTCAGCGTATTCATGTGCCACGTCAGATTTTATTTTGTCGTTTAGTGACTTTCGCCAGGGACATTAAGTCCCCGGCGAAAGTATCCTCGTCTGTCCATCCGATTGTTGTAGTGAGTTGCATCTCGATTCTGGGTTTAATAATTCAAAAGAGAAGAAGAGGAGGGTAAATTAGTCATTTCACATGCCTTTGACCTTGACTAACAGGCTTTTCTAATGAGCGTTAGAGCTAGTGGCATTGAGTGTGACTACAGTAGAACATTGGGGACATTCCTTGTACTCAAAGTTTGGGAGTGGCATAGAGTGCCAAAATCGGAGACGTTAGTGGCATTTTTTGTTGCTTACCCTTATTTTACAAACTACCGTAGCTAAAATCGGGCAAGTTTGGCTTGGTATGCTTTAGATCGTTTATGTCCCGCACTAAACTGTTAGCTAGATTGTTATGCAACTGCGGACATAAAGTTTTCTAGTATCGTGTGCAAATCTATCCCGACATCCTCTCAAATTTGAATAACACATATTTTTCAAAAGGAAAGTGATATGTATACCACAAGAGTTGAGATGCATACATCAAAATGCCATGATTAATGCATATGATAACCAAATAATATCAATTGTGTGTTTATGGTGTGCACATCACTTTTAATGATGTTTATATCACACCTCACTTCCGATACTGACCGGATATTACCCGGGAGTATATGGACGCAAAAGACGGTTTTAAAAATCTTTACATGAAACCCAACTCAATGTTGCAAATTATGTTCTTTTAGACCTATTTTTTACTTCCTTCATCCAAAATTAATAATACACGTTTTGTTTTCAGGATGTTTCATTTTAATTGTCTACTATTAAATACAGATATGAAAATTTGACCGAGTTTACCATATTACCCTTACTTTATTTTATTGTTACAAGTTTTAAAAAATATTAATTAATTAGCTAAGATTAAAACTATTATTTTGCACAAAGTAAAAGAATTTATTTTTTCTTCTTTTAATCGTCCTAAATTAAGGGTGGCAAGTGTGGGACAACTGTTCCTTATTGATGCATGTTACAGCTGGATATGATTGAGATATCCATAGGCCATATATACAAATTGGTGCTTGCAAAGAGTGTACTATAAGAAAGCCAAGAAGGTACGCAAGACTTGTATGTCATCATCCCCACTCTGACAGTCATGTTGTTGGTACACTTTAGATCCATCTTCCTGTTTTCCAACATTCATTCTTTTTCTCTTAAATTCCAATTTCATTAACTTTTCTTTGGCTAAAGGTGTCTCGGTCATTAATCTCTAATTAGCAGGGGCCTGGAGTGACGGACCTAAAACTAAAATTGGTATAAGTTTTAGTTTAGAGTAAATTGCAGAAATCGTCCTTGTGATTTGCTCAGATTGCATGTTTCATCCTTGGGCGTGAGAAAAAGTGGGGTTCACTTTTCGTCCCTGACCATGATCTGGGACGAAATTTGCAATTTTGGCAAACCATAGGGAGGCCGCCTGCACTTATATAAGGACCAAATTGTTCTCAAGTTTTTTCCACAGGAAGGTTGGATGCACTTATGAAAGGTCAGAGACGAAATTTGCAATCTGGGCAAACTATAAGGACGATTCTTGCAATTTACTCTTTATATTTTATAAAAGCCAAACAAGATTTGTTACACAAATATTGGGGACAATGTGCATTATTATGCAGGAGAAGACTTGTGTCTTTAAACTCCGTATATTTGACAATATTTGACATTACTTAGGAAGTTCATGTGGCTCACGGGCATCCCATGAACCTCCCACCACCCGTGGGGTGTGCATAACTTTTCTGTTTTAGATTCTTTTAAGAAATATGTGTTTTGTTTGGTTAGGTCCTAAAGGTAGAGAAAAATGAACCAAATTGGTCTATGCTATTTTTTTTTAAGTGGAAATGTGATAAATTACAACGGGCTATGCTTCATGGGTTTTGCGGGTAGTCTATGAAGTCCGGAATTTACCTGCAATGGTCATCAAAGATTGCTTGTTTCCCGTTACCCAGAAATTAAGACAATTCCAAACATAGTGGTTTCATATATATCAGAACAAGGTGGTGGGTCTAAATTTGTTCGGATATCAATTTCATTTGTTCTAATTGTTTAGGTCTGATCCATTTGATTCGATATACGCATGCATGTCTATCGTTACATAAATATACAATCTAAGAGATGTGATCATATAAACAAGGTTATAATGGACCAAAGTTTAAAAAACATTGTGCCGTCATAAAGAGATGGCATTTACACCCAACAGGTAGATGATATCACCTTTTTTAAGTGTAAAGATAAGATCATTAATTTGCTCAGTTGTTAAAAATTAACGTGTTGTTAGGAGTATAATAAAGAGATGACAGTTACAGCCAACAGGCAGATATACTTCTTTAGTCACTTCGTGCTCATGGCTTTGCTTTTACATGCAAATTATTTAGCAGGGTACCTTGCAACAAGTAACGTTTGCAGCTCATACTCATTATCCGTGGATTATAGTATATCATGTACATATACGTAGCCTAATAAGAGTGCTTAGTGGTCATGTACCCGCATGGCTTAGTTAGTTACGAGACTTGATGTTTGTAAAGTGTAAACCGTGAATAGTCACTTGATCAGGTAAAAAAATACCGTTAGCATGTGATAACCAGATGCTCGTAGGTGAAATTTTGCTGGTTTAGCGACAAGAAAAATTAATGATATTTATAATACACAGCTTTAAACCAGATCAGTTGTATACTTAAATTCTATGCATAAATTCAGGCAAGGAAAATAGGTAGACACTAATAATTCTATGTCACAAACGTTGTCCATGTGAACCCCCATTAAATGAGTTGGTGACATCCTTGCTCTAGACTGAAAAACTTGTTACACCAAATTGACTAACTAGATTAATGAAGTTTGAAACCATCGTTATCACTTATCATATACCCGGATTATATAGGAACACTTATCTACTATACATAGAACAAGTAACAGATTACTTTTTACTTTTTACTTTTTACGTTGAAGAAACTAACTTACAAACATATATAAAAGCTTAAAGCTCGTATCTTAAATATATACTACATATAATAGAAAAACGGTCAAAGGTGAAAAAGTTGAAAAGTTGAATTATTGAAATTGGTCAAATGAGAGAGAAATGCATAGTGTACTTAATACTCTTATTAAAACACCACATTACTTAAAAGTACAATAATTTATTCATATTGTACAACCAATCTATACTACATATAATAGAAAAATGATCAAACTTTGAAAATTGAAATGTTGAAAGTCAAAAGGTGAGAGAAATGTATGAATGTAATTAATCTTATTAAAACACCTCATTACTTAAAAGACAATAATTTATTCACATTATACAACTAATAAAAAGCATATCTACAAAATTAAAACAACCAATTAAAACACCAATTACTAAAAGTACAATAAAATTTTCACAATGTATAATTTAAACAAACTACACATAATACAAAATATAAAATAATTAAATGTACTAATTAATGTTATTTTTAAAACACCATAAAATGAAAAGTACAAGTTATTATACACATTATACAAATTAATAAAACACACAAAGCTTCATACAAGCTAACAAGTTGATGGTACATATAATTTTGAAAATCGAACCGGACCAACGGGTTCAAGTGAGAACCGGTGTCGCCACCGGTTCGGCTAACCAATAAAAGCTATCTGAAAACAAACCAGAGAGGACCTGTTGAATCCGATACAAACTGGTGAATAGGTCTCATCGAGATCTATTTCTCCGGTTAATCGTTACCGGGTACCCGCCGTCGCAACGCGAGGGTACCCTGCTATATTATATATAATGGAAAAACCAAAAAGTAAAAAGTGAAAAGTTGAAACTAAAAAATTAAATGTTGAAAACATATATTTCAAAAGGAAACTATTAATACATATTGAAAACCGGGTTGACCCGGGACGCTTCAAACCCGGTGGGTTGACCCGGTTTAATTTGACTCGTTTTTTACCCAACCCGTCGGGTTGACTCGGTTTAAATCAACCCATTTTTCGATCGTAACGCTTCAATCGGTTGAACCACCCGGGTCGAACCGGGTTTCAAAACATTATGTTTATTCCCCAAATCTTCAAACTTTTATTATTTTTCGTTTATAACCCATAAACAATACTTTTAACATAAAATGATCTGTCATTATAAAATCGCATTGGTGTGAACATGTACTCGTTTATATTTTGAACGTACGCAAAAGACTTACGACAATATCGCATATCGTTAATTGTTTGCCGTTAAGAATCGCTGCCACTAGGCGCGAGTACTCGTCTAGTACATATAAAGCATGTAAGTTGTTTTGCTTAATTCCTTAATCCATAAACTAATATAGGCAAATTTGACAATACAGTGCAACTTTGAAACTGAAAGAGATGAAAACTTAGGCTGGTCCCAATCGTACCCCCAACATCGGTTGGGCAACGAAAAAACACACCCTCAACCGATGTCAACATCGGGCGTGCGGGTTGTGGAGCTCGGTTGCCACATCGGGCATAGTGGCCAAATTGGGAACATCGAGCTAATTTACGACCGAATTTAATGCCCACTATTTCCAACCAAATTTGCCCGTTTGGGCTAAATTCAAAAAAGTTTTAAAATTTTGACCGTTTGGTCATTTAAACTAAAAAAAAAAAAAAAAAAAACTTTTTAAAACAATTTTACCAATTTATAAATACCAACTTCACCTCAAACACAATTCACCACTCACCATTTCTCATCTATATTCATTTGAATCGAATTCTCATTCAACTTCAAAATGTCAAAGAAAAATACCCCACAATCAAAAAACTGACGATCACGACTACCCCAAAATGCCTCGAATATGAATTTCTCTGTGACAACTCGCAATTTCGTGTCATTTCAAGTTTCACTATTTCATCATTTATCGTAAACTAGGTTTATTTAGTTTCAAATTGCAGAACCTTAAAGGTTTAGTCATGAATTCATGATCATATCATCACGGACATTTCATATAGACTAGGTTTAGTCTACATTTCATTAACATCATTTCCATCATGTTAGTTCATTCATGATTTTGCATTTCACATTAAACGCGTAAATTTTATATTAAATAAACGCTATCGCGTAAGTTATTATTTTGAACGCTTAATCCGATACTTCCAAAATTATTCCGATATATTTTTATACTTACATTTAGTTTATAAAATAATATTTTAAGTTTACCTAGTGTTTTAAATTTATTTTGTATATAAATCATTAAATTTATATTATTACGACGCTTTTCTTAAAAACTACACGATAATTATTATTTCACTCAAATTTTACAAGAAACATACTTTTACAATTTTTATAACTACAATATATTTTACTTTGGCCTATTAAAACTTATTTTTAGACAATACTACTCTAATTTCACAAATATATGCAAGTTACAACATATTGTACTTAACTACATTTTACTTACACATTTATATATACAATATATAAAAAAAATGTATTTTTAATACATACCCCTTGGCCGACCAAGGGGATGATACATTAATGAGTTGGTAAAACATTTTCTTACATATCAATATCTACACTCAATCTTACTTATACACATTCAATCACAATAATTCATAGCTTTTAGTCAAGACTTTCTCCTTTTCCTCTCTATAACCGCCATTACAAGTGAAGAAGAAGAGATTCATCAAAATTTATCAAGTCAAGTTTTAAACAATCTAGTATACACTCTTGTTTAGGTTTTGAAATAAAAACCTAGGGTGTTTAAGTTTAATCCCTTGTTCTAGTCACCTCATCAAGTAAACTAGTAAGCATATCATCTTCATTTTACATATTTCATTATCATTCCATATTTATTTCATCATTTTTGAGCAAAGCATGCAAGACTTATGGATGTTTATACCATTTTTACATTTTTTTTAAGAGTTATACATATATAAGTCATCCTATAAATTAACCCTTGTTATATATTAGTTTTGGTGATGTCTAGGAACCCATGACACCCTAAGAAGGTGTATGGTAGGATTAGAATAGCTTCGGAGTTGTTTTGAATGGGTTGGAATAGGTTTAGCACGAGAAAACTCATTTCGACAAGTCTTAAAAGGGTCTGATCTTATTTCTAAAATCTGGAAAATCCGACAAGAGACATAAATTTTGGCCTAGATATTTAGAAAATATACTTTAAAACGAAACCGTGGTCGCTTGAACGGATTAAAACGAGCTATAACGAAGAAGTTATGAATTTTCCAAGTTTCACGACGAAATATATATATCCCGAAAATTTCAAAGAACTGCTTTTTGTTTTGTACGAGTCAAAACGAGTCTTAAGCGTTATAAATTATTTCGACTTATCAAAAATATATTAGTATACTTTGATACGGTTAAGGACGATAATACGTAGAAAACGGATTTGTAGAACTTAAACTATACACGCTACACAAAATTGTCAGTAACTTTATTATTTAAGAAAACTATATTATTTTATTAGACAAGTGTTACTGTAAACAAGTGACCATATTGAAGGCTATTTTTAACGTTGACGAGAACTTTTGTAAAGAGAGGTCTTCTAGTAAAAGTGAGATCACCAAGCATATTTTCCAAAATGACCAACAGTTTGAATAGCGGAGTTGTAATGAATTAACTACGGTTGCTTAAACTTTGCCGAAATTCACTTTTAAACTACATTTTGGACAAAATCACCATACTTAACCTATATTTTTCTTTATGAACGAGACCTCTAGAATAAAAACTTAAATGCCAAAACTTTGAGATTATGATACAAGCTTTCCAAAACCGTTGAGTTCGCTTCCTAACGCTCGACGTACACCATTTTACGACTAGCTTTTCGAGGCCATTTTAGTCACTTTCATGAAATTTCCAACGACATTATTTTACTTACTTAAAAGTTATAATTTCACAATAAATCATTAAGAAACTATTGTAGGATGTCGCTTTGACGTAAATACTTGCAAAATAATTTAAGAATGGTCAAGACGTCAAAAGAGTATTTTTCACTAAGAGTATTATTTTCAAAACTCCCAAGAGGTATAAATATCATCCGAATTGCATGCATAACATTACATCATGACTTATTACATATCATATCATTCATAATAGGTCAGCCGAGAATCACGCTACATTTCAAGGTATCCACTTTTGTCATCATAATCATTGCAACAGTGAGTTTTCATAGCCCGATTTATTCAAGTTTTACTTTATTTCAAACCCACGGGAGAATACATTGCACACCATTTTATTACGCTACCAAGTATGTCAAATTCATTATATTGCTTAAGTTACCTCATTGCCGCTAAATGTCCCCATTTCATAAGTATGAACCGTTAATTTCCTAGAAGCGTGGGTGAGTGGATAGATCTATCGAGGTGACACCTCCATCCGGGTTGGTGGATCCCAACTAGTCATCTGGATGCATTTCATTCATAAACATTATTTGAGTTGTTTGGCAAGACACTATGTTGGGGCTTAACATCACCGAGCTTCGTGTCATGTGCTTAAGCAATTGTATCATTTTGTGACGACATTGTCATACATAATTTATACTTGTGGTAGTCGTATTAACATTTACATAAACTCTATGAACTCACTCAACCATTGTGTTGACACTTTTAGCAATGTATTTTCAGGTATCTAAGGCATTCACTTCATGGCATGTATGTGGGCATATCATAGAGTCGTGGTGACGACGCGTCTCACATGGGATTTATACACTTTAAAAACATCGTTTGACTTGTACCAAACTTAATTCCGCACAAGTTGATTTTCATTTGGGACCTATACTTTGTAACTCTGATTATTTTATTAAATCAAACGATGTATTTTCCAAACGACACTTTAGGTCGCTCAATATAACTGTGATTGTGATGCTATGACAACAATCCCTGTGAATTCCATTCCGCAAAACAAGTAATTTGGGGTGTGATGATTGGTATCGTAGCTTCGCTTATAGATAACTAGGTTGCATCATTGACCCTAGACTATAACTACATTATCATAGCATCTCATCATTTCATCATAAGTGCATATTCACTTTACATGCGGTTTATACGTACATTTTTCGAGTTATTTACTTTCATTTCAAATCGATTGTCACATGGATGCCCTTAAATACCCATCCCATTATCCTTTCCTCATACTCTAATGTGGAGGATGCTTTGTCATTCCCTATCGCAATTTTAATATCAGCTGATTCATCACCGATAACGTCGAATGCCGAGATAAACCTTTAAGTAGGGCGAAGTCACTCTCACTCCTTTGTTTCACCACTAACATGTCGAGTTACACGTTATTCACACATTAAGTCACTAAACCATCATACATTTGAAGCACTTACAACACCTCATAACCCACCTTTTCGGAACCCGTCGATCATTTTGAAGAATAACCTCAAACTTATCATCTCTTATCACATCCCTTTAGAGCGCTTATTATTAACATAGGACTTTGTTACATCTCACCTTTCCTTTTATTTTGAAGAAGATATGGCGTCAAGAAAGTCCGCACTGAATTGACACAAGCGGCTATTCAAAAGTTGGTAAAGGATAGCATAGCCGATGCTTTAAGGACCGAAGTGGAAACGGTGGTCGCCGAGGTCATGTTGTTGCCGAAGCCGCTAGACTTCTTCTTCTTTGCAGAAATGCGGGAGGTCCGGAGTTAGAAGTCGTCAGATAAGGATTTCAAAAGTGGAGATCCCACTAAGTTTAGGGGTACCAAGGGCCACCGCCATGGTTAGATGGTTCGATAAAATGGAGTCCGTGTTTTGTTATGTAATTGCCCGGATGATAGCAAGGTTAAGTTTGCTACGAGTACACTACTTGATGGGGCGTTGTCGTGGTGGAACTCTTATGCTCACCGATGGGAATGGAAAATGCTTTCAAGCTCACTGGGAGCAATTCAAAGGTTTCGTAACAAAGAAGTTTTGTCCGCACGGAGGTGAAGAAGTTGGAGACCCAATTCTATGAGTTGGTAACTATTGGGTATGACATTGATACTTACATTCGAAGGTTTCAAGAATTGGCCGTGTTATGCCCATCTATGGTTTCGGATAATGAGAAGCTACCGGAGGCTTTCATTCAAGGACTTCCCGAGATTATTCAAGGTGATGTGACTTCTTTGATCCACAAACGATTAAGGAATCTATTAGAGTGACTCGAAGCTTATGGCACAAGTAGTAAAGAGAGGAAATATCACCAACACCAACCGAAACCACAATAACAACAACGACGATAACCAAATCAACAACAACAAAAGAAAATGGGAAAATGACCAAGGAGGTTATAATAACAACCAAAACCGTAACACTAACCATCACCAACAATGTAATAGAAGGCAAGAAGTCGCTATGGTTTATGTTCGCACCAATAAGAAAGAGGTTATGCCGAACACACCCACTATGTAATCGATGTAATTTTCATCACGGGTCCTTGCCCCGCCAAGTGCCACAAGTGCCAAAATCGGGACACCTAGCTGTGGATTGTAGAGGTAAAGCCGTAGTCACATGCTTCGGATGTGGGAGCAAGGACACCATCGGAATCAATGTCCTCAAAACCAAGGTCAACAAGTTGAAGGTGCTCATGGAATGCATACATGTTAGGAGGAGGAGAAGCTCGTCAAGGTATCAACGACGCGGAAGACTAAAGAAGTTCGGAAACTAACAGTCTTAATTTTCCTTATGTACTATGTCGTACTAAGTTTATGTCTTCCATCGTATCCGAAATTTTATAACTTAAAGATGTATTACTGTTTGATAAACCACTCGTTGTAAAATATTCTCATCTATCGTACTTTATTTTCTTCTGATTCGATATCATTTACAAGGGTTTTACTTCCTTTCACTTTAACTGCCATTTTAACGACACGGTTTAAATCTTTGTAAACATTGAGAGTTATGACAACTAAACCGAACGCCACATTACCGTTCCTTAATTATGCATAGCCTAGCTAACTATGCCTAATTCTGGAGGGATCATGTTATGTTGGGAGCAGTTATTTATAAATCTTAGTGCAAGCAAAATTTTCACATATTTCAGAAAATCAAAGTGATACTCATCGAAGATACTCATCCCATATTTTTCTCTACTATGATGTTTTATACACTCTCAATCATCGATAACCGTAACGACACTTCTCCATGTCTTCTCTCCTCAATATTCATCACAAACTCAAAAATTCGATGGACCAACACGAACTGAATTCCTTTTTGGATGGGCGAATATGACAACTCGCAATTTCAGGTCATTTCTCAAGTTTCACTATTTCATCATTTATCGTAAACTAGGTTTACGAGTTTCAAATTCGCGTAACCTTAAAGGTTTAGCTGCGAATTCATGATCATATCATCACGGACATTTCATATAGACTAGGTTTAGTCTACATTTCATTAACATCATTTCCATCATGTTAGTTCATTCATGATTTTGCATTTCACATTAAACGCGTAAATTTCATATTAAATAAACGCTATCGCGTAAGTTATTATTTTGAACGTTTAATCCGATACTTCCAAAAATTATTCCGATATATTTTTATACTTACATTTAGTTTATAAAAATAATATTTTAAGTTTACCTAGTGTTTTAAATTTATTTTGTATATAAATCATTAAATTTATATTATTACGACGCTTTTCTTAAAAACTACACGATAATTATTATTTCACTCAAATTTTACAAGAAACATACTTTTACAATTTTTATAACTACAATATATTTTACTTTGGCCTATTAAAACTTATTTTTAGACAATACTACTCTAATTTCACAAATATATGCAAGTTACAACATATTGTACTTAACTACATTTTACTTACACATTTATATATACAATATATAAAAAAAAATGTATTTTACAAATACATACCCCCTTGGCCGACCAAGGGGGATGATACATTAATGAGTTGGTAAAAACATTTTCTTACATATCAATATCTACACTCAATCTTACTTATACACATTCAATCACAATAATTCATAGCTTTTAGTCAAGACTTTCTCTTCTCCTTTTTCCTCTCTATAACCGGCCATTACAAGTGAAGAAGAAGAGATTCATCAAAATTTATCAAGTCAAGTTTTAAACAATCTAGTATACACTCTTGTTTAGGTTTTGAAATAAAAACCTAGGGTGTTTAAGTTTAATCCCTTGTTCTAGTCACCTCATCAAGTAAACTAGTAAGCATATCATCTTCATTTTACATATTTCATTATCATTCCATATTTATTTCATCATTTTTGAGCAAAGCATGCAAGACTTATGGATGTTTATACCATTTTTACATTTTTTTAAGAGTTATACATATATAAGTCATCCTATAAATTATCCCTTGTTATATATTAGTTTTGGTAATGTCTAGGAACCCATGACACCCTAAGAAGGTGTATGGTAGGATTAGAATAGCTTCGGAGTTGTTTTGAATGGGTTAGAATAGGTTTAGCACGAGAAAAACTCATTTCGACAAGTCTTAAAAAGGGTCTGATCTTATTTCTAAAATCTGGAAAATCCGACAGTAGACATAAATTTTTGGCCTAGATATTTAGAAAATATACTTTAAAACGAAACCGTGGCCGCTTGAACGGATTAAAACGAGCTATAACGAAGAAGTTATGAATTTTCCAAGTTTGACGACAAAATATATATATCCCGAAAATTTCAAAGAACTGCTTTTGTTTTGTACGAGTCAAAAACGAGTCTTAAGCGTTATAAATTATTTCGACTTATCAAAAATATATTAGTATACTTTGATACGAAGCTAAGGACGATAATACGTGAGAAAACGGATTTGTAGAACTTAAACTATACACGCTACACAAATGTCAGAACTTTATTATTTAAGAAAAACTATATTATTTTTATTAGACAAGTGTTACGGTAAACAAGTGACCATATTGAAGGCTATTTTTAACGTTGACGTAGAACTTTTTGTAAAGAGAGGTATTCTAGTAAAAGTGAGATCACCAAGCATATTTTCCAAAATGACCAACAGTTTGAATAGCGGAGTTGTAATGAATTAACTACGGTTGCTTAAACTTTGCCGAAATTCACTTTTAAACTACATTTTGGACAAAATCACCATACTTAACCTATATTTTTCTTTATGAACGAGACCTCTAGGATAAAAACTTAAATGCCAAAACTTTGAGATTATGATACAAGCTTTCCAAAACCGTTGAGTTCGTTTCCTAACGCTCGACGACACCATTTTACGACTAGCTTTTCGAGGCCATTTTAGTCACTTTCATGAAATTTCCAACGACATTATTTTACGACGAAAAGTTATAATTTCACAATAAATCATTAAAAAACTATTGTAGGATGTCGTTTTGACGTAAATACTTGCAAAATAATTTAAGAATGGTCAAGACGTCAAAAGAGTATTTTTCGACGAAGAGTATTATTTTCAAAAACTCCCAAGTGGTATAAATATCATCCGAATTGCATGCATAACATTACATCATGACTTATTACATATCATATCATTCATAATAGGTCAGTTTCGAGAATCACGCTACATTTCAGTGTATCCACTTTTGTCATCATAATCATTGCAACAGGTGAGTTTTCATAGCCCCGATTTATTCAAGTTTTTACTTTATTTCAAACCTACGGGGGAGAATACATTGCACACCATTTTTATTACGCTACCAAGTATGTCAAATTCATTATATTGCTTAAGTTACCTCATTGCGATTAAATGTCCCCATTTCATAAGTATGAACCGTTAATTTCCTAGAAGCGTGAGTGAGTGGATAGATCTATCGAGGGTGACACCTCCATCCGGGTTGGTGGATCCCAACTAGTCATATGGATGCATTTCATTCATAAACATTATTTGAGTTGTTTGGCAAGACACTCTGTTGGGGCGAACATCAGTCAAAGCTTCGGTGTCATGTGCTTAAGCAATTGTATCATTTTTGTGACGACATTGTCATACATAATTTATACTTGTGGTAGTCGTATTAACATTTACATAAACTCTATGAACTCACTCAACCATTGTGTTGACACTTTTAGCAATGTATTTTCAGGTATCTAAGGCATTCACTTCATGGCATGTATGTGGGCATATCATAGAGTCGTGGTGACGACGCGTCTCACATGGGATTTATACACTTTAAAAACATCGTTTGACTTGTACCAAACTTAATTCCGCACAAGTTGATTTTCATTTGGGACCTATACTTTGTAACTCTGATTATTTTATTAAATCAAACGATGTATTTTCCAAACGACACTTTAGGTCGCTCAATATACTTGTGATTGTGATGCTATGACAATCAATCCTCGTGAATTCCATTCCACCGCAAAATGTAATTTGGGGTGTGACATTCTCGTGGAAAACAACTTCGAGTTAACCGCATATCACCACAACAAAACCCGCCTATTCACTTTCGCTCACAAAGTTTTGATTATCAATCACAACTAGCCCAACCAAATCAAAACCAAAACCCGCTTTTATGTTAACCGTCCTTTTGTCCCACCGCAACGTCCTTACCCGACACGGCAAGAACCTAGTGGGTCGTCGTACCATCCAAACATGGACTTCATTTATCCTTCTCAATCAGATCAACCTTATTCCCGATTCAAGTACTAATCTTGACATGAATTTGGAAGATTATTTGCCGGAGTATAATACACAAAACTACCAAAGTCAAGATGCTTCGATGGGCCAAGGTCCGGTCACGGTTCGCACTACAGTTCCTTCCATGATTCCATTCCCGTTGAAGATTCGATGATGAAAAACCGCTCATCAAGAAATGTCCCCATCAAACCAAAGCAACCATCAAGACGTGCTTCAAAGGCCAAGGACAAAGGCAAGAAGCCCGAATTAAGCAAGGAAAGCCAAGAAGACGTTGAAGCATGGACAAAGCGGAAGAGGTCGCGCTTTGTAAAGCTTGGGTTGTCGTGTTTATTAGTTTAAGTATTGTAGTGTTTATTTTAATTTCAGACAGTAGTGTTTTTTTTTTTTTTAATTTCAGATTGCAATGTTTTTTTTTTTTTTTTTTAATGAATTTAAATTTAATGTTAAAATGTTTGAAAAAAAAAAAAAAAAAAAAAAAAAAAAAAACACTTTGGTTATCGACGTGGCATCCGGCTCATATCCGGTCATTGGAAGAGAAAGGCGACGTGGCCGATGACTGGGTCATCTCAAGTCACGATTGAGACCAAACCTTATTAACTAATATAGGCAACACATTTAATATAGGCGCATCACATTTAATAAGAACTAATATCCAAAAAGTTACCATTAATTTAACACATAAAAAGCCATAATATTAACATTTATAGTCATAACATGGAACAAATTAACATTGAACATTGCTAAAGCCTCCTATAACATCCTTCTACACACACAACAATATTATATATATATATATTTTTTTCATTTATTCTTTCTTTGCATCCAAACTGTTAATTCTGATATTTGTCAGGATCCTGTGAGTAGGAGGATAAGGAGAAACAATTTATAGGAAGAAATAGTATTTTCCATTAACATTATATACATAAACATCATATTTATAACCATATCAATATTCACGTAATTTTTTTTTGTAACTATGGGTTCCGACTTTTTGACCGACTTATTCATGGAGTTTGAACCCACCGTCACACGTATACGCACTGCACTGCTTAAAGACCCTTTTTTTTTTTTTTTTTTTTTTTTTGAAAGGTATATTTCATTAACAATAACAACAGACCCACCCGAAACCGGGGCAACAACCACAGACAATTACATTATATGATATTTACACCATTCTTCCCATGACAACTTAGAGCATTTAGCTCTAGACTTCACCCACAGGAAGCCAAGAGACTTTACTTCGCTCATGATTTCTTCATTCTTTACCATCCTACCTTCAAACTTCAGCTTATTCCTATCTCTCCATATAGCCCAGCAACTAAGGAAAATAATACCTTGAAAAACCTTTTTCGCTTTCCCTTTCAACCCAACATAATCATGGACTTCAATCAAGTCCTTGAAGGAGAAAGCAAAGAAACTCTGCACCCTAGTCCAGGAACATATCTTATTCCAGACGGCCATAGCAACCCGACATGACGTGAAAAGATGCTCAACTGTTTCCTCATCCTCACCGCACATCGGACAAGAAGCCTCCACACCCAAAAAATTCCTTCTTCTAAGAGCATCGGCCGTGGGAATCTTGCACATCTCCGCGCGCCAAACAAAAATATTACATTTCGCCGGCAACCATTTACACCACTTCATAACATAATTACTACTATAATCTTGCTCGCTATGCATCAATCTCCTTACCGATCTTACACTAAACGCCCCCGACTTTTCCCCGAGCCAAACCCACTTGTCCTTAATGTCAGCTAATACCACCGAGGCCATCACATTACACAAAAACTCCAGCTCATCCTTTTCCTGATCTGACTCCGGACGCTTATACCATTTCCACCTCTCAACTATCCCTCCTCCCGTCCCATTATCAGTTATTCGATCCTTGACCCTGCATTTCTTCTCCTTCTCGAGCCAAAACAGGTTCGGGCACAAATCTTTTAGAGGAACGTTACTAACCCACGGGTCCAGCCAAAAGGTGATATTCTCTCCATTTCCGACCATACCTTTGAAAAGCCTCCTCACAGGCGTCCTAGAAATAGTCGTCCTAGCCAGCACTTTCACGATGTTATTCCATACCCCTCCTATCACCTTATTACTTGGGATAAAATCCCAATTCCTTCCAGTCTTATGTAACGCTTCAATGACTTTCGACCATAAACTCTCCTTTTCCGATTTGTACCTCCATCCCCATTTAACAAGAAGGGCCACGTTACTGATATTTAGTTTGCAAATACCGAGACCCCCTGCCTTTTTAGGGATCGCTACCCGATCCCAAGCAACCCAATGCATTTTAGACACTTCACCAGAGCCCCCCCACAAAAATCTTCTAACCAATTTATCCAAATCATTGATCACCTTGCTCGGAGCCCGATAAATGGAAAAATAATAACAGGGAAGGCTGCCAAGCACCGATTTTATGAGGACGATTCTACCTCCAATTGAGAGGCAAGACGCCTTCCATTTTGACAACCGGGCCTCAAAAACATCATACACAGGTTTCCAGTTGCATATTCTATTCATATTCGCCCCCACCACCAAACCCAAGTATTTGAAAGGAACCTCACTCGCTTTACATCCCAGATTCAAAGCATTCTCCTCCACCTCTGCCATACTCACCCCAATCCCAAATATGTTCGACTTAGAAAGATTAATCCTAAGACCAGAACACACGTGGAAACATCTAAGCACTCTAACCACATTTTTTATTCCACCTGTAGACCACTCCCCGAAAATAATCGCGTCGTCCGCATAAAATAAGTGTGATATCGAGGGACCCCCTCTCGGAAGATCAATTCCTTTAAAAAGGCCTGAATCATTTGCCCTTGTGATCATACATGACAAAGCCTCCATCACAATAATAAATAAAAATGGAGATAACGGATCCCCTTGCCTCATCCCTTTCTTGCACTGGAACTCGAAAGTGGGAGCACCGTTGACTAAAATAGATGACCGGACAGACATAAGAACGCCATACACCCACTCACACCATCTAGCCGGAAAACCCATCTGGTTCATAATATCGGTAACAAAGTCCCAGTTAACATTATCATATGCTTTCTCAAAGTCCAATTTAAGCATAAATGCTTTAGCCTTCGATTTTTTGCACCAAGAGAGCATCTCATTCACAATAAGAGGACCATCCAAAATGAACCTACCTCCCAGGAAGGCTGACTGGGACTCTGAAATAACGGACCCTAGCACCTTCTTCAGCCTATTCGCCAAGACTTTGGATATCACCTTACTAATCACACCTACTAGGTTAAGCGGTCTATATTGATTAAGAGTCACCGGGTCCTTCACCTTAGGAATAAGCGTGATAAACGACGACCCACTTCCCACATTGATCCTACTTCCCTCAAAAAAATGATCAAAAATATCCTTAAAATCTTGTTCAAAATAGCTCCAGAAATGTTTAATAAACCTCATGTTGAAACCGTCCGGACCAGGTGCCCGATCATCACCGCAACTAAAAACCGCATCTTTAACTTCGGTGCCCGAGAATGGTTCAACCAACATGTTGGCATCTCCATCTGAAAGCCGCTTTAGACCATGACATTTCACACCAGGTCTGGTGCTAACCTCTTCCTGGAATTTTCTTTTGAAAAAGCTATATATCTCCTTCTTCACTTCCGACGGCTTATCACACCACTCCCCATTCACCTCCAAACCCGGAATATTATTAGAAGCTTTCCTTCCGTTGACAATCCCATGAAAGAAGGACGAGTTCTCGTCACCATCAATAGCCCATCTAATTCTTGACCTTTGTTTCAAGTCCATCGCTTTTCACACTAGCATCTTTCAAAACCTTCTTACTCTCCACATATATCCATTCTTCTTCATCATTCAAAAGTCTCTCCCCATAACCTCTTCCACCACCGATCTCACTTATCGCGAATTTTCACCATCAACATATTCTCATCCATCTCCTTCTTCCAAGTTTTAATACGACTTCGATATGGCGAACTTTTTGTCAATCTAGTGTCGAGGACCACGTAAATCAAAAGACTAAATAGCCTATTTGACCACCTCCTCGAACCCGTCCAAACTCAGCCAGGAATTAAACATCCGAAATGGACGCGCCCCAAAGCCACTGGATTTAGATGAAAAAAATAACGGGCAGTGGTCCGAGAACCTAGATGGGAGAACTCTGAGACACGCCTCAGGCCATTTGTTAAAAACCCCCAGACACCAAAGACTTCTATCTATCTTCATCGAGCTCGCCATTCTCTCGAATACATGTAAATTGTTTACCTTTTAAACCGTACTCAATAAGCCCTGATCTATGGATAAAGCTATTAAAATTGCTAGCGCAAGTATGCTTGAACACCGATCCTTTGCGCTCTTCAACAAATCTAACAGCGTTAAAATCCCCAAGAACAACCCACAAACCAGAGTCGTTCCCAATTTCCCCTTCTATCAATCCCCAAAGATCGTTCTTAGCCACAACCCCTTGAGGCGCATACACATTGATGAAAGTAATGCGCTCCCCACTACCTTTGATCACACCGGACACTCTAAGGTAGAACCTGTTCTTAACCGTCAAATTCATCTCAAAAACATTAGTATCCCATATACTAATCAAACCCCCTGACTGGCCCACTGAACCCACATACTCCCCACCAAAATTGTTACAGCCCCACATTTTCGAGAGAACCCGATTATCCACAACTTCAGCCTTAGTTTCCTGAATGGCCAGAAAATCTAACCTTAACTGGCATCTCAAATCCTTAACCCACGGCACCTTTTCCTCCCCTCCAATACCTCTAACATTTAAAGATAAAAAATTCATATCGTAACCACATTAATACCTTTACCTTCGATAGCCTTCTTTACCAGTGAACCACAATTAGTGAGCTCCGCTCCAACCACCAAACCCACCTGACCAGTTAAAGCTGTCTCTTTTCATGTAAATTGATTGAAACACAGACGAACAGATTACATATTATGTGATTTTGAGTGCAGATTCTTTCCTGTATTCTATATCTCATGGAAAATTCAAGAATGATCAAGCGGCTTTAATGTTAAATCTTAAATAAGCGTGAATGGTTCAAGTCACGAAATGCTATTTTTTCATACTAAAAGCATGTAAAGAAATTACAAACCTTCAAATTTTTCCAATTTCCAAATGCTACATAGGTAATAAAATTACATCAAAAAGTTTGCAAATCTATAGATACATAATCAAACATGAGTGTTGCTTGAACACGGCTAACTATGACTCCTTATGTATTAGTTAGATGGTCCACCGATCTTTATTTTGGGTTTTTGACGAAATCACTTGCAAGTTTAAACCTCTTACATAAAACTGCAAATTGATTGGAAAAATCAACATAGATATGAAATAAATAAATGAGCACATAAGAAAGTTTTAAACCACGAGTCGTATAAAAAGAAGTAGTACATGTATCACAAGTAAACATACTTTCATATACAAAGTCGATCAACTACCTACATATTCATTTCGGGTTGTAAACATGAACATTTCAACAACAAACTTAAAAACGTTTAATAGTACATAGCATGAACAAATAAACATACAACCAAATTGTAATCAAATGAAGATGGAACACGTACCATATATAAGGCAATGACTTATGAATTTTTATATTTGTAACCAACTACTCGAAATCAAAGATATAACTCATGAATACACAAAACATTACGCAAAACACTTAACCAAAATATTACATAATTATCGGTCGTTAAAAATCGCGTTCTTATCTGAGGGTATTCGTTCAGTTGACATAAAGAGTGAATTAGATGAAGCAATAATCATTTCAAAATGTTTTGAATTTGACATTATTATTTTCCGTATGAAATGAATTATTAATACATATGTTT